>JAODYC010000199.1:668-12712 GCA_026262405.1 Curvularia hawaiiensis | reverse complement strand
CAGATCTAAGCTGAGATAGGATACCAAGTGGCACTTAACCATAGATGTGGAGGTGGCACAAAAGCAAAGTATGGAGTTGGTATCCACGCTAGACCTCAGATTCCATGATCCAGGAGATGAAACAATACTTAAACGTTCGTAGTCTCGAAGGCATCTATGACCAGTCATACTAACATTTGTACCTTCGAGAATTCTAAGCATCCTTGGACCATAATCCATTCTGCTCCGCGTATTTCACAGAGTCTGGAATGCCTTTGCCTGGACCATTCAAACGTAGGTGGATGGGGTCGTCTCCAATTTGTTCCATCTTTGCCTCCAGTAAGGTGGTCATGTGTGCAACAACACCTGCGTAGAATGGGTCGCCATACACATTGAACAGTTCCAATGGATCCTTCTCGCAATCGAACAATTCCCACTCCTTCTCTTCTTCTTGACTTGGATCTTCGGCTTTGCCTGGTCGTGCTCCAATCACCTCAAGATCCTCATTATACCAGTAGATGAGCTTGTAACGATGATCGCGAACTCCATAGTGCGCGTATGCCTGGTGGATGATATCATTATGCATCCAGTAACGGTGGTAGGCAACTTGCTGCCACGATGCTGGGGTCTCTCCCCGCAGAAGTTGCATGATAGAGTCGCCTTGCATGTAGTTAGGAATCCTGATGCCTGCGAGATCCAAGAATGTGGGTGCAAAGTCAACGTTGCAAATTATGTCGTCACAGATTGATGTCGGTCTTATGTCTTTAGGATACCGCACGAGGAATGGCATCTGGAACGACTCCTCATACATGAAGCGCTTATCGAACCATCCATGTTCGCCAAGGAAGAAGCCTTGATCAGAAGTATAGATCACCATCGTATTCTCTGATAACCCATTCTCGTCGAGGTAGTTCAGCATTCGACCTACGTTATCGTCGATTGACTGAATAACGCGCAGGTATCGCTGCATATACCTTTGAAATTTGAAAGCCGATAAATCTGCGCGTGACTTGAAAGTAAAGACGGTACCGTCGTCTTTATCGATGAGCTTGATGCCTGGATGTGTGGGCACTTTGCGTTGAGCCGAACCAGACTCCTGCTTCACACGCTCGCCTAAAGAATTTCCTCCTTCAGGCTGCACGAGTCCTAGGTCTTGATACGTCAGATCCTCTGCGACCCGCATCTTAGCGACTCGAGCAGCTTTGGCACGGTTCTTGTAGTCATCGTCGTAGGTCTCAGGGACTTTAATCGGCTTGTCGAAATAGAGATTTTTGTGCTTAATGTCGCATTCCCAAGAGCGATGTGGTGCCTTGTGATGACACATGAGAAAAAACGGTTTTTGTGAGCCTTTCGTTTTCGTCAACCACTCCAGGGATTTGTCTGTGATGATGTTGGTGACATAGCCACTTTCTTGTCGCTCAACACCGGCCCCCTTGCCTGAGGCTGGAATTTCAATGAATTCAGGGTCCCAATATTCACCCTGACCAGGTAGAATACTCCAGTAATCGAATCCTGTGGGTTCATGCGATTCACCCTCTCCAAGGTGCCATTTCCCAATCATAGCTGTGCGGTATCCTCCAGCGCGGAGATGTTTAGCTACATTAGGCATATGCTTGTTGATTTTGTTATCGAGAGTCATTACTCCATTGACGTGGTTGTGAGTTCCTGTTAGGATAGCTGCCCTCGATGGCGTGCAAATAGAGTTGGTAACGTAGCAGTGGTTGAAGAGCATTCCCTCTTTGGCTAATCTATCCAGGTTTGGAGTATTGTTGATACCAGCACCGTAAGCGCTGATCGCTTTTGATGCATGATCATCAGCCATGATGAACAAAATATTCGGTCGCGAATCCATCGTTCAACAAGGTCGCAATATGTTGCTTGGCGCAATCGTGTTGCAAAGAGAATCAATTATTGAGGGAAAGTAGCTCACGAGCTAGCAAAATGCGATTGGCATCTCGGAGGTTTTCACTCTTGGAAAAC
This sequence comes from Curvularia hawaiiensis, assembly GCA_026262405.1. Classification (NCBI taxonomy): domain Eukaryota; kingdom Fungi; phylum Ascomycota; class Dothideomycetes; order Pleosporales; family Pleosporaceae; genus Curvularia; species Curvularia hawaiiensis. The sequence goes on along the minus strand of JAODYC010000199.1, from coordinate 10,753 downwards.
GCAAAGATCTAACCAATATGAGGTAATTCAGCAATCACCAATTGTGACTTACTTGAAGTGTAACTGGCTGCATCATGTTTGTTATGGCTTTCCATTAGTAATTGGGTCCCAAGTCTTTTTCAAATGCCGAAAGACCACTCCGGTCGGCAGTCGGCCGGGCCTACTCTTTTAGGCTAGTCCCCTCGGGCCACGCTACTACGTAGGCTGCAGCCGACTCTTTCCCCAGGAAACGCTACTCAACATCCTAGTACTTTCAGATCACGTAACAGCAAGGATAGCGAACGACATCTGGGAGTATTTTTCCGACACCCAAGGCGAAGGGCTATAACAGGCTGGCCAAATTAAGTAAAGGACAAATACCCGCTATAACCTCTTTATGAATTGTCAAAATCGCATTTACTATTACGCTATGCTTGCATACCTCAGTGTTTTGAACTAAATTGAGAAACCCCAGCTATTCCCAGATAGCATTTATTTCCCATCTCTCTATACTCCTTAGTTCGATCCAGAATGTCCAAAGCTTTGGGGCTCTTCAGAGCTTCCTACATGGTAGCTTTCTGCTGCTCTGGTTCTTTCTTATTTGCCTATGACACCGGCATCATCGGCGGCATCTTAACATTTCCGAGTTTTCAAAGGGATTACCGTTTTACAAAAAAGCAGCTTGCGACAGTGAGTTCAAACTCAGCAAGTCTTCTTCAAGCAGGTGGTAAGCATTAACGGAAGTAAGGTGTCTACTATCACATGCTCATTCCTACCCGCAGCCTTCTTTTCATGCTTCTTCATCTGGCCGTTTACTGCTAAATATGGTAGACGTTGGTCCCTCATTCTCGCATCCGTCATTTTTAACATCGGCGCTGTTGTACAGACGATCAATACAAACTCGATCGCCGCCTTTTATCTCGCTCGGATTGTTTCTGGCGTCGGTGTTGGAATGGCTACTGTAATCGTTCCAATGTACTCAGCTGAGATGGCCCCAAAGAACATTCGCGGCATGTTGGGAAGCATGTTTCAATTTTTCTTCACAATGGGAGTCATGACCTCTTATTGGGTTGATTATGCAGCTGAAAAATACATCTCGAAAGATAGTAGCATTCAGTGGCAATTACCAGTCGGTCTACAGCTTGTGCCTGGAACAATACTAGGTTTGGGCATGCTTTTTGTCAAAGAAAGCACCAGGTGGCTCGCTAAGACAGGTCGTCATGAGGAGGCTATGAAATCTCTGGTTTGGGTGCGCGGCGGTTATACGCCTGAAGTACAGCAAGAGTAAGTAACCCAATGTCCTTAATACGGAAAATCTACCTACTGACTTTGTTCATAGGTTTACAGAAATCATGATCAGCATCAACGAAGAGAACCGTATTAGAGATGGTGTAACTTGGAAAGAATTGTTGAAGCCAGTGAATCGTTACCGTCTCTTCCTTATCATTGCATTGCAAATTGGTCAGTAATAACTTGACGCGGATCAAAATCGTGCCTTCCAATTCTCACACTCGACAGGTGTTCAAATGACTGGAAATACATCTTTGGCTTACTGTAAGTTATCGCTGCCATGAATCATGACACAATTCCTCTGACAAGGTTGTTAAGATGCTCCACAAATTTTCAGTCTCGTTGGTGCAGGCCAGAACAAGTTATTGCTAACTGGATTCTTTGGTTTCGTCAAAGTCGTCGCATGCTTGTTCTTTCTACTTTTTTTGGTCGAAAGGATAGGACGTCGTGGCTCGCTTCTACTTGGTGCTGGTTTTATGGGAACATACATGCTTATTGTAGCTGTGCTTACAGTTACTTTCCCGCCCAATTCGAAAGCAGGCCTCACCAAGTCATCAATTGCATCATTGACCATGGTGTATTTAGAAGCCATGAGCTACAATATCTCTTGGGGTCCCGTCCCATGGCTATACATGGGAGAGATACTAACTGGTCGCACTCGTGAAGCTGGTATCGCAATTGGCACAGCTTCCCAGTGGTTATTCAACTTCGCCTTCTCCCAAGCTACGCCCCATGCAGTAACAAACTTGGGTTGGAAAACCTTCGTCATGTTTGCTGTTTTCAACTATGCTCTTGTTGTTTTTGTTTGGTTCTGTATCGCTGAGACCAAGGGCAAATCCTTGGAGGATATGAATGAATGTAAGTACCCATTCTCTTGTATTTATCGGCTTTATGCGAAGGGAGCTCCTAGTTTTTGCTTTCTAGAATACACAACTAGCAAGGGTCAGGCAGTTAACAGTGTGACAGTATTCGCCAAGAAATTCCGGGTTGAGAAACGGACTACCGAAGAAGCTACCAGCACGTCAAGTTTGGGTGGGGATAACAAGCAGACTGTTACCCATATTGATGTAAATACCGCCTAAAGTATGACGTCACTGGTATTTCGTTCATGCAATGATCGTTCAGAAGAATACAAATATCCAGTTATGATAGCTTTATGATAGATTACCATCGTGGATCGAAAGAAACCTCTCTATGATCTTTTCAGCAAAGGCATCGAGAATGAAGTATTACGTATGACTATGGCCGCATAAGCTATCACATGAGTGATTGTTATGTGATCAGGTGCCATGTATGACCAGCGAGATCAGCATGACGCTAATGCAGCGATATATGTTTTAAACTAAAACCTAATGGCTTTGACATTTAGTCAGCTAACCCCACTAGGATAACTTGACCGACTGCCGGATGTGCTGGCGGATTCGACTGTTCCAATGATTGAAAAGGAGGATATCCAGGGGTCTGAGGGATCTTCATCGGTAATGGGTATTGGTAGAGTGGGGGTATAGTATCCAAAGGAAGGTAGTCGCATTGCGATCGTGTATATAGAGACTTGGCTTTATAAATTTCAGAAATCATGCTAGAATCAAGGCACAGCAACTCACCTAACACGAATCATGTTCCCCAAAGGTATCGTTACTTTGCTGCTAGTACTATTGCTATCATGCGTAACATGGGCAGAGAAAAAGCCCAACATCGTCTTCCTATTGAGTGACGACCAAGACCGCAGACTTGGATCTATGACATTTATGGAAACGCTCCAAAATGAAATGGTAGCGAAAGGGTTAGAAGCAACAAATCACTTTACGACAAGCGCGCAATGTTGTCCTAGCCGAGTAACACTTTTACGCGGACAAGCAGCACATAACACGAACATCACTCATGTGTTTTCTCCCGGGTACTTACTGAGACACTCCGAAGTATCTGAGAATCGCAGCTAAATTGGATTCAGTGGTAATTACGAGAAATTTGTGCTCTCTGGTCAGGTCAATGATTACATTCCTCACTGGATGAAGAAAGCTGGTTACAGGACTGAGTGTATGTGACCCCGACACCTTTCATTCACCAATCTAATCAATACAGATATTGGAAAATTTTTAAACGGCGTTAGTATCTTGAATTGGGATATCCCTCCAGCAGGATGGGATTATATCGATTACCTCATGGAACCATATCAAACAACGCCAAACAATGTGGTCATGTCTACCAATGGAGAACATCCATTAACATATCACGGCTACCACCAGACCGATGTCATTCGTGCGAAAGCCCTCTCACGACTTCAAGCATTGGTTGACGGGGATGACCCATTCTTCTTATTTCTGTCGCCTACAGCCCCCCATGCTGATGATGAAACTCAAATGACTGTTCCCTGCCAACGTCATATGGATCTGTTTCCAAACATCACTGCACCACTACTTCCGAACTTGAACCCATCGGATGAGGTGCAATCTAATGCTGGCGGATGGATCAAGGAAATTCCTTTTATGGATCAAGGAAATATTACCTGGGCACACTCAGAGTACAGACGAAGAATACAGGCTTTACAAGGCATTGACGAGCTTCTGGCAGACTTGTTGCAAAAGCTCGAAGAGAACAAAGTCTTGGAAAATACTTACGGTAGGCTCAACCCGTTGATAGCTGGCTGATGGCGTACATCTACTGACTACTCTTCAGTTGTGTTTGCCTCAGATAATGGATATCATCTTGGAAATCATCGAATGACAGCCGGGAAAGCGACAGCCTTTATTGAGGACACTAACATCCCATTAGTAGTCCGAGGACCTGGCATTCGACCTGGATCAAAGACTTCTATCCCAAGCTCCTTTATCGATATTGCTCCGACGTTCCTCGAAATTGCTGGCGTAGCAGAGGAGAGCCGTCCATCCTTTCTCGACGGCCGGAGTCTTCTCCAGCAATGGAAAGACCCGGATGTCATGCCTGCAGATACTGGAGATGGCAACAACTTTGAGGTCCTCAATATCGAATATTGGGGCTCAAACGGAGTCTATATGCCTAATGGTTTCTCTACTCAAAACGCTACCTATAAGTCGCTCCGCATTGTGGGCGAGAAGATCGCATACCTATACACCCATTGGTGCTACAGCAATGAGGTTGAGCTTTACAACACTCTCGATGACCCATATGAGTTGAGGAATCTCGCACGAACCCCAGATGCTGAAACCAGGAGATTACTTCATCGATTAAATGCGATACTCCTGGTCCAAAAGTCTTGTTCAACAGTCGTTTGCCAGAATCCTTGGACAGTATTGATGGCAAATTCGACACTGCCCACTCCCAGAACCCTAATCGAAGCGATGAAACAGACTTACGATCAGCACTTTGCTGCTTTCCCCAAAGTTAATATCGCAAGATGCCTTGGTTTCCAAAGTGCTGCTAATGAAGCGCCTTTTTGGCCACCTAGTGCCGAGAAATACTTGTACGAGAACAAGTTCTCCACGGAGTCACTCGGTCCCAGTAAAAAGTTCAAACCTATAGTTCCGCAGAATAAAATACCTCAGGGAACCAAAGAACAACGCCATACGACGCTCGAGGAGATTATGAAGAGCGCTAGGATGCTTACCACAGCTGAATTAAGCAAAGATCAGGGGTACACAATTCGCTCCTCAGGGCGAAATAACTGATCCTAGACTAGTAGTATCTATGATAGATGTTCGTATCACGCTCTATATTTAGCAAAGTCACATTTGCTAGAATCATGGGTTCGCCATTATAAGTCTTGAAAATTCACTTGTGTGTTCCCAGACTTGGCATCCAAAGCGCCCTGACTAATATAATGCGCAGACTTGAATTATGATACTCTTGTCCCTACATTTCTATTCTCTACCTAGCTAGAGCTGCGCGAAGAACTGCTCACTTATTAATTTTGCGATTGGCTTTCGTTCTTATAAAACAAACAGCGCTTTGTTAGGTTATCTCTAGATATGATTCAGACTTATATGTAGCGCTTGACTATCCTCAAAAGACCTGCCTAATAATCACCACGCGAACTCTGTCAGGCCACAGCATGTTACTTCTCGCGATTGCGCATCGAAAGGAATCAAGACTTCGTCTCCACATCGCATCTTTCACGTCTTATCTTATCAATTTTAGAGAGAACTCCTATCTATTAGGTTCTGAGTACTTATGCGTGAAACACTGGTGTAAACCCCATATGAATACCGAACTACTAAGGTAGCTCACAGCTGTCAAGGCCTGCTGTGCTGATATACTCTAGCCTAGAGTCACTTACCTCAACATCAAAAGTTGTGGAAAAGCTGTCTCCATTTACCACGGCTGCAGCAGTATAGTATACGTATTCAGCCGTCTCCCTGCCTGCATACTGCATAGGGACGACGACTTGTTCCAAGCGAGGAATGAAGTATCCTTGAATGTTTTCCTTCTTAACAAGGCGAATTTGTGGTGAAGGCTTTTCCTGGAGGAGCGCTTTCGAGATAGCAGCAGTCACAGTAAGGTTGACCTGGTTGGTGTTCGTGTCAAATACTATGCAGGTCTGCTTCTTCTGGAAGAGCACATCCGAATTGACAGGATAGCCCCCTGTTCCAGCATTGTCGTAGATTTGGTCATTGATGCGGATTTGAAAAGAATCGAATGCCTCGCTAGCGTTAATTGTATGGCTGAATTCGAACCATTGGAACACCTCATCCAAATAACCCATTGATTGCCCAAGGCGAAAGGTGGCGCGTGAGGCATCAATCTCCTGCATTGCACTTCCATTGCGGGTCATGGGGATGATAGATGATGTGAGAGAGTCGGGATCACGTCCTGTGCCAGGTGTGATGCGAACACGAATACGGCCAGAGAAATCGACACCCCCATTGGCGTTCAGTCCATATGTTTCGATATATGGCCTGACATCTGCTGGCTGCAAGGGCTCAGTGAGCGTAACGTCTCCAGGAACGAGATCTAGCATGCGCCCAAATACATCTTCACACTGTGACTTGAAGTAGGCGGCGTCTGCGAGCTTCTTCATGGTCTTATTGTCATCCGATTCGAAGATACGCTTATCAGAGTTGAGTGTATCGTTTGCGTTGCGGACCAAGGGGTTTGCAGTAGAATTGTCCAGGTACTCTACTACCACCTTGTTATCCAGAACGCCCAAGGTCGTGTCAAAGCTAGCTTTGTTTTCTGGGCTGACTGGGCCAGACACAATCTCGGGATGGTCGACCGAGTGAACGCCACCAATACTGTGACCACATGCAACTAAAGTTATCATGTCAACTGAGAACACCGGTCAGTTTTCGATCAATCAGCTAATGTGAGGAAAAGGTAGGATTACCCTCGTTAAGGCTAGCAGTTACAAACCTCTTACGAGTGGTGTCCAGGTCTGTATGGGCCTCAGGCACGCCCTTGATACCAGCTTTTGTCGCATCCTTCCGACCCAGCCTTAACGGCACGCGCATATCACCGCAGCGAGCTACTGCCATAACCAGAGACAACGCGATAAGGTCTGCTGCTGAGGTACGGATATCGAACGAGGTAGAGATGTCACCTAACGTGTTGTTCAGGGCGGCACCTAGGTTTTCTGGTCGATCGAGCTCGTATTGTATCGAAGCATCAAGCCCTCCAGTCTTGGTAGAAGCATCATGGGTCACGGTGTCGTGGAAGGCGGTTCGTACCCATTCCGCTGCTTTTTGTATGCCAGGCTGGTTAGCGCCAAAGTCGCACGTTGCGACTTCTGTATCTGTGTAAGTCTTCTTCAAGGTCCTGAATTGGGAGATGAAACACGTACGGTCAGAGAGAGTGCCAGCTTTGATGTAGCCAGATTGGAGATACAAAAGGTCGTCGATCTGGTCGTGGTGGCTAGGCCAGATGTATGCCTGTGAACTAGGCGCGAGTAGCGCAAGACCTATCGCAACATTACTCTTCATAGTGCCTCGTAGTCTGTCTAAAGAGGGTTGAAAACAGGAATGTTAAGTGAGATAATAGTGTATAATGTGGTTCATTCACCAGGTACTATATAAACTGCTTACCTCCCTTGATCAGCAGCGCAGTTGCACCTGTGCTGATTTCCCGGTCATGATTATCATTACCTGTTACAGTGTTGAACCCAGCAACGTCGTGTTCTATACGAACGGCGAATCCAAAATAATATTTTGTAGATCAAGGTTTAATGATTAGCTTCACGACCAGCGATGCAGCGCCTCGTTCACACAGCAAATCCAGACCCTGAATACCAAACTTTAGGAGTTAGGGGAAGCGCTAACACCGGATAGGTGCGAACGTAAATAGCTTTCGGCCTAATTGGTCTTGGAAAGCTTCAAGCCAAGCACGCGGCGTTGCACGTCCCAACTCGCCGTATTTCGGCGAAGGCCGACACTAGTAGTTCAAGGGAGCTATGAAGGGTAGCGTCTCTAGCAGCGTAGCATACGGACAAGCTTCTGAGCATTCAAGGAATTTGCATGGTGTCAAGCAGATGAAATCTAGGCTAGTAAATAGGTAGCAGCAGAGAGCCTGGAGTTGACCTGGAAGTTAACTCTAGTACTTTGGCCTACAGGTGTAACAACCCTATTCAATGAAGCAACAGATTCCTATTGTTCAGCTAGTTACACTTCCACCGTTTTCGCTCGGCATTAAGTATCCGATATACTCAATCAGCGCACCTAGTCCTCTATCACGTTTCATGACCTTCCTATCCGCCTATGAAATCTTTGCAGCCCCAGTAACACAAGCACACACTGCACTTGCACTAGCCTGCACCTGCAGTGCCGTCGCAAGCCCACAATTGCCTAGTACACACCCAATCGCACCACTTTGAATCGCGTCAGAGTTGGTGCATCGGCACGAATAGTCGGCGCCACCACAGCCGACAGCGGAAGCAGCGGATTGGATGCACGGAACCTGTGAGAAATGTGAATTCTAAGAACCAGAAGAAGAGAGAAAGAGGGCTTACGCCGCAAGTTGGGATAGCAGAAGCAACAGGATCGCAACGGGTTTGGGCCGAGATGGAAGTTGCCAGGAGGAGGAAGACGGAGAAAGTAGATTGGTAGTGCATGTTTGCTGATGTTAATATCTTTCAAATGCTTGGTGAAGAATGTACTTGTGGGTTGAAATGAGGTTTGTCGATGACTTTATACTTCACTTTAGAATGGTAGCCCTCTATAAGATCCTACTTACACATGCTTCTTGCTATTGAGCTCCGGACTCACAAATGCCCATTGTTACAATCGGCATCGCTTTCCTTGATTTGCGGCGAGGAGATGCGGGGAAGTATCGGCGACGTCAACCATATAGGGAAGGCAAAAATGACAGATATTGGAATTTGTTGTCACATGTATTAGTTCTGGTTCGTGGAGTTTGTTAATCCCTGCTACTACCCCTTGCATGGCGACGGGCCGAGTTTGCGGGGAAGCTTGCCTCGCCCCAATGCCGATAGGATCGTCACTCAAATGAAGGTATACTCCGAGATCTTATACATGAAGTGGACCCGAGGTAATCACTACGCATGAGTCCTTACCATTAGACATGTGATCAAAAGTGATTGTGTAAAGGCATGTGGAGGATTCATTGTTTGAAGATTAAGCAGCTCTTCAATGATTGCTGATTTTAATTAGCCTTTGTGTTATTTAGAGTAGAACTAGACCTTAGAAGCTATCAGAATATCTGCTGTCATATTTAAAGTAACGCGGGCACTGCTTCTCGCATAAAAGTCAGTGGTAGTAAAGGAATCAAGCCTAGACAGTAGAGGCACTTTGCCAGCAAAAACGAAATACCCGATATTTATAGGAATTAAGCCTAGATAGTAGAGTTCCTTGTAGAATACATGTTGGGATGATCCTACATCTAAGATATCTTCATTTAGCGCCCTCTGTATCATAAGCTACAACCTCAATCTCAACACGCATGCCCGGCAAACCTAATTGCGACACTCCAATCTTGGTCCAGATCGGGTGGTGATTGGGGACCCATTTAGCGATCTGCGCACTCATAGCACCACCAACCTTCTCCAACTGCTCAAGGTTGGTGTGGTAAGAGTTCACTCGAAAGACCTGAGACCAACACTTACCACCAGCTGCCTTGAGTGCCGCATCGACGTTCTCGAATGCCTTAGCAATCTCCTCTTTAATGTCCTTCGAAAAGTGCATCTTGTCGTTCTCGACCCACCAGCCACCTGGTCATTCGTTAGTAGTATGCGCGATATAAGAGACAGTGATCAGAATACCCTGGCCTGAACATTCGATACGGTCTCCGATACGAACGGCTTGGCTGTGACCAAAGTTCTTCTTCTGATGCTCGCCAGGGCCAGCGTAGTCATAGTACTTAAGGCCTGACATCCTGTATAGATCCCGTTGTCGTGAAGCTAGGCAGTATTGTATTGCGATGGTTTTAGAGGTGATCTGCCTGTTGGATTGTCACAACATTGACACCAATCCATCTTATTTATACTTCTCGAAATCGAGAAATGATAGCCTTTCGTTTATGTCACTTCTACCCATCATTCTGTACTGCCAAGTCAACGTCAAGGCTGTGCTTTCAATTAATCTCGCTAGCCAATTACCGCGGTCTATCGCTAACGATCCGAATTTGTCAGAGTCTAAGAAGGCTCGACCAGACTGTGGAAACCACTGAGGAAATCCGCGAAGGCTAGATGTCGTCAATATCTCCATATTAGTGATCGATGACAGGTTTCATGAATTTTGCTCTTCTGCACTGCGACTTTTGTAGGGTCACCAGTTATTAGCTTCTTGGCTGTCGTTATCCTAGCATTACCCTACCGATAGACTTGCTTCTTGGCTGCCACTTCTGTAACGATACTAATCATAAGCTCGCTCCTAGTCTCACTCTATAAGACGAAC
>JAODYC010000197.1:21599-36444 GCA_026262405.1 Curvularia hawaiiensis | reverse complement strand
GAATTGGGTGGCCGAATGGCATGGATATCCTGTTTTTCCAAATAATCTCTGATCTTGGCAAACATGTATGGAGATTCTGAAAATCCACCAACCATGAAGACATACTAGCAGAGTTAGTAAGGACAAGACAAGACCTAGCCCTCTTGTGACGGCTGGAAAACGGAAATGTCAGAGTTTCCGCATAGAAATCTTACCTTGATCTTCAGATCGCATACACGAGCACGCTGAATTTGCTCTTGGATCAGTTCGTATGCTTGGCAGAGGCACGAGTCGAACATCGCTCGTGTATCATCCCTGACTTTGTTAGACACATCTGGTCAAATCCGAGCTTTGAAACTTACGATGTGATCTTCAACTCTCCATCACTGATCCCTCTCTTCTCGTCATCCTCAATAGCACTGAGTGGGTTGGGCAGTAACAGATAGTTTGTCTGGGTCCCAGAGAAGCCGCTCTTGACTTCCATGTTGAAGTCTTGAAGAAGCTTGGCTGCCTTTCTACTGAGCGAAGTACGTGGAATCTCCTCGCTCCGACATCCCGCAATCTTGACAAAGTCTTGGGTACCCAAACGGCGCTCAAGCCATTGGAGAAATGCACGATCGACGAAACTGCCGCCGCACTGGGCACCGTTACCAACCGTAGCTTCTTCGATAACGGTCGGATTGATACTCGTAACTCGATACGAAATAAGATCGACAGTTCCACCTCCCATGTCACAGACGATAAAGCCGTCTCCAACTGCTAAGCTCGCGTCTTGCGCTGTGCCGTGGAGCGTTTTAATCGTATACAGAGCAGCAGCTTCCGGCTCAGTCGTGACAACAACGGGCATCGTCAGCTGTTTGAACTCGAGAGAATTAAAGCCAGCTTTCTCAATAGCCTGCATGGTCCTGTGCTTAGCGACGTCGGACCAGACGGCTGGAACCGTCACTACTAACGTGATAGGGAGCGTTCTCCACAACTCTTTGCCGTATTTATCATCTAGGTTTTTCATCAAATGAGCCTTGATTTGGGCGAGAAAGTCGGCAATGATGTCCACAGGTGGTTTGCGTATCTGGGACGGAGTGGACATCTCGCCAATAATCTTAGCAGCCTCGCCATTCCCACGGTTGTCCAATTCGAGTTTGGTCCACATATGCCTTTTCTCGTGTGGCGGGATATCACAGCCCCATCGCAGGCCTTCGTCTAGATAGGCTACTTCACTTGGTACTTTATCTCTCGTGCCGACCTTGCCGTGACGTGAGGGCCAGTCATGAATGACCTCGACATGCTGACGGTCTGTGGGGGGGTCGGAGACCTCGCAAAAAGATACGCCTGGAATTGTAAGCAAGATATCGGGGACTCAAAGTGCAATATACCTGTGTATGTAGTGCCATAATCGAGTCCGATCACCAGCCGACTGCCTCCCATATTGTCCTGATTACGGCAGCTCTGGTTGCGATCCAGTGTTCGAAGTTCAGGAGCTGCGGTACAAAAGGTGTGCTTGATTATACCAAGTAGAGGAGCAAATTGCTTGGGAGACGAGTAGGCAAAGTGAAGGTGAGAAAAGGAATAGGTGAAGTGAAGATAAGACAAGGAGTCGTCGTAGTCAAGATTAGACAGGAAATAGTTGGACTGAGAATGAGATGAGGGTAAGTCAAGGTGAAAGTGGAGCTAGGAGGGGCTGAAGTGAAGGCGAGAGTAAGCGCAACGCTATAGCGTTTGTATCTATTGTAAACTTCGTCCAACAATACCTTATATTTCCAGAAAATCTCTCAACTGCACAATTCTCTCGACAAGCAAACACAAGCATGAATCGCGACCGAAACCTGAATTGCTTCACACCAACTGTAAGTGCTATTGTCATTGCTCGCATCATTAGCTTATCCTCAATTTAGCCCCAATCTGCTGTCATGAACGAGGCACAGTATCCAGTTACGCCGACCAAGCCTCGTGAAAATCAGAACAGGCAGAGCTACATGGGAAGTTTTTCAAGTACCCCGCAAGGCTATGCCAACTCTACAGGATCTGCTACACCCAGCAGTACGGGCATAGACGCGCATCTACGGTACGGTGGTGCTGCGTCGACAACGCAAAACTTTAAGGTAGAAAAGATTTTAGGGTTCAACAAAGTTCTGCAAAATGAAAATAAGAAACGGCGCTTGCGAAATAAAAGTTTGCACGAGGAAAATAACGCCTTGAAAGCACGTATTGATGAACTTACTGCAGCGTTGGCCAACAAAAACACCGAGAACACTCCCTACGATGAAACATACAAAGACATCGTCTTCAAGATATTTGCGGCATACGCAAGTGGTCAAGAGCTCAATTCGGATGACCTGACCAGCAAAAGTGTGCAAGACATACTGAACACTGTCTACTTCGAGGCGAAGGCCTCCAAACACCTTCGTGCCCAATTAGAGGTCCTTGAAGCAAAAACAGAGGCACTGGAGAAGGACCTCGTGACCTCGCGCTCGCAGTGCCAGTCACTGAAAGAACGCCAATTCGACCAAGATGCCAAACTTCAGATCTCGCTCCACAACTTGGAATTATGTCAAGATGAAGCTCGAGGCTTGCAAACTCAAGTGCGGGCGCTGCAGAAAGAAATGCTGGCGCAAGTATCCAACAACGAAACCATTACCGACGAGATGTTTTCTCGGGACTTCCATGCCTTGACCTCGTTGGTGAAATCACTCAGTCGGTCAGTTCAGCCCGCACAAAACGTCGATATTTTGGAGGCGCTCAAGCCCAATGTGCTCCTGCGTGGCGTATCGAAGCATCATTGGGATACCCGTGCGCGCAAAAAGGCTTATGTCGAGGCTTGGATATGGTCTGTCCTCATCTCCGCAGTTTTCCAATTCTCCTTTGGATTCTGTGAAGACTCCATAACCCTCCATGAAACCTGGTGCTTCGTTTTCGGTCAGAACTGGTTCGTTGACTGGCCAGAACCAACTGTAGAGTCTGAGGCTTGGCGCTTCACCACCGTGTCCAAATTGGTAGAAGACATTGGAAGGGAAACGCTGATTACTGGCCAAGATCATGGAGATCAGCCTGGAATGAATACACGTAATCACTGCTTGCAGATGCAGGTGCTTAAAAGACGGACATCTATCGCACAGATGATCAAATCGCCCCTCACGGCGGTAGCACCAACCTCCGACCTTTCCCACATCTCAGATATCGTCAACAAGGCCTTCGCATTGGCACTGAATATGTCCTCACAGCGATTCCGCGTCCAGGTCACTTGGCCCAAGATTGGCGATTCATTTAAAGCAAACCAGATGACCCCAGTCCCCGACCGTAATGGCGAAGACATTCGCGGAGGTGTCGTTGCATTCATCGTGAATCCTGGACTCACACGATGGGGCAATACCCACGGGCAGAATTTCGACATCTGCCATCAAATTGTACCGTCTCTGGTACAGCTTGAGCCAGTGCAGACTAAGCGGAGGGCTTCACATGTTCTTGTCTCTGTCAAGCGGGAACCAGGGTTGGCCTAGTAATGAAACTGTGATTGCAAGAGATATCAAAGTACGATGTCGACATTGAAATCGACATGTGAAGTAGAGGGATGAGGGAACAGGATCAAATTGACCATGGCAGAAAGTGGAGTGAGAGAAAAGGGATCGATGGTTTTGACATGTTTTCTGAGTTCAACAAGGAGAACACTTTGGTCACGTTTGATCAGTTAGTATTGACGGTGCTGGATTTCTACGTGTGCTGTTCTGGGCAGTGGGGCTGAGTCAGTTGTTCAGGAAGGCAAAGGTATAGTGCAGTATGAGACGATAGAAAAATGAATAAAACGATGACGATGCGTGTGAAATCCGATGTACGTGTATAGCGCTTTGTCGTATGTCATTGAGTTTTGGCGTGGATCGAAATTGGAGAGGGACGTAAAGTGATGTTCACGTCACAGGCGCGTCGACGCGATGACATTTCCAGGACTAGCGCGCCGAACGCGTCGGGCCCATTCTCGATACTACCAACACCGGCCCTGTATTCTAACCATACCCTGTATTGTTTACCCGCCCAATGCTGAGTATCAGGACTCAGCACACCTCATTCTATATCTCTAGTTCTACCCAAAACTCGCCAGACGCGTTTTTGTGCGCGTTTACTCTACGCCTGCACGCAGGCTAGACGTACACACCCACGACCGCAATGTACCTCCCACGGAATCTGATAGCACACCTCTATCAGAACCTCGTAAAACGAACACACGCCGCCGCACCGCCAGTCTTGCTCCTAGTTGCTCTCGAACCAGACGCGCTATGTGCCTGTCGAATTCTCACCGCGTTGTTGAAGCGCGACTACATACCCCACAAGATACAACCGATAGCCGGATATGGCGACCTTTCACGGGCTGCAGATGAATTGGTACGGCCAATGCGGACAACTGAGGGCGGAAGTGGGGGAGTCGTCGTATGTTTGGGCGTGGGAGGCATGGTAGACATGGAAGAGATGTTAGGCCTAGACGTGGACGAGAATGGAGAAGGCGGGACTGGCGATGTTGAAGTATGGCTTCTGGATGCCAGACGACCATGGAACTTGACCAATGTTTTTGCCGCACCCATCAGTCAGGACCCTGCTACCGGAGAATTGGTACGAAGACAGGCTGGCGTAGACAAGGGCAAGATCCTACACTCCTACCAGTCCTCAAGAGGTGGAATCATAGTCTTTGACGATGGTGATATTGAGGAAGATATGCAAGCGGAACGGGAAGCGTACGTGGGACTCGAGGAAATGCCGGAGGTGGGGGAGGAAGACGACCTGAGCGATTCAGATCCAGAAGATGAAGAGCCACCGTCAGGGCAAGCGCCGAAAAAGAGGAAGTCATGGGGCGAAGGAGACGATTCTGAAGACGAGATGACAGACAGTGAGCGGCCAGCACAAAGACGAAGGAGTAATTCGGTATGTTGGACATTCACATGTAGCGGAGCATGTACTGACAACTTTCAGGGCGGCTCAATACCATCCTCGCCAGAACCGCGGCGGCGGGGTCTACTGGTAGCAAACCAGTTAAGCGGATCCTCCGATTTCTCACGTTCAGACTCACGCAGCCGCTCTGCATCACCGTCGGTAGCCGCTCCAAAAGAGCAGTCGGTCAAAAGCCTACGAAGGCAGCTCATCAAGAAGCGGGACAAGTATGCACATATTCTCGATAAATATTACGAGCATGGCACGTCCTACTCGGATCCTGTCTCGTCTCTAGTGTACAACCTGGCCTCTGAACTCGGTCGAGAAGACAACGACCTCCTGTGGAACGCCATTGTGGGTGTTAGTAGTCTGGAGCTTTACGGACGGACAGGAAGCGGTGTTGGATTGAACCCACTTTCAGCTCAAGGTGGCTCAGCAGGTTGGAACGGCAACCGAGGAGAAAATATACGCTCCGTGCTTCGAGACGAAGTACGGCGGTTGAATCCTGCGACAGATGCAACAAGTGTCTCCCGGGATGCAACCATGGGTGAAGTCTGGGGTGTCATTCCGACGAGTGCTCGCTCAGCGACAGACAAGGCTATCCGTCTCTCACCAGAGCCTCGTTTTCTTCTGCTCCGACATTGGTCTCTATACGAGAGCATGCTGCATTCTCCTTATCTATCTGCCAAACTACACATCTGGAGCGATGCGGGGCAGAAGCGACTCGCCAAACTCCTAGCAAAAATGGGTGTATCCCTTACCGAGTGCAAGCAACGATATACACATATGGACATGGAGCTGAAGCGCGGCTTGCGGGAACGGCTTCTCAAATTTGCCCCACAATATGGTCTGGATGGCCTGGTTCCTCCAAAGTCAAGTACAGGCGATCCAAAAGACGGTTGGGGGTTCGTTCGCTGCTGGGGCTGGAAAGCCTGTCTCTCAGCCATCGATGCGGGCGTCGTCTTGGGCGCCATCCTCGAAGTTGGCGACGTGAAAAACCTTAACCAGTCTGCTCTCGACAGCTCAAACTTTGTAGGAACAAGTGACCACACGGAAATGCAGACAGCGACTCGAGAACAGCAAGACCTCGCACAAGAACACATCACCAGTCGCTTCTGGACAGCATACGACGCCCTAGGCAACATAGACCTACTCGTCGAGCACATCAACACAGCACAGCACCTCCACCGCGCCATTCTCCGCACAGGGACCGCACTGATTGAGAAACGCCAAATCCGCCATCTCCGTGCCTTCCGCATGGCGGTAGTAAAAGAAGGCCCAGACGTCCAGCTATTCACGCACCCAGGCGCCCTCACCAAACTCGCCCTCTGGATCGCCGAAGCGATTGTCGAACTCAACGGCACAAAAGGTAAATCCAAAGGCAGTGAACTCGTCATGGCCGGTCTCGACGACTCACGCGGTCTCTACGTCGTCGTCGGCTTAGGTGGCGGCGGTGGTGCAACCGAATCCGCAAAATCGCGCCTCCAAAAACGCGAAGCTCGCCTTGCTGCCAAACAAGCCAAACAAGCAGCCAAAGAAGAAGACCGAGCTCGCCGCCGTGATGCCCGCCGCGCACGCAATCTCGCCGCCGGCCTCGAAGAAGACGAAGTCTCCGATGACGACTCAGACGACACAGAATCCGACGCTTCGGAATCTGAGGATTCGGAGTCTGATGACGAGGACGAGCAAAAGCGATCAGGTAAAAATCGCTTTGGCAACGCCTTCCAGGAAGTTGTCCGTGAGACGGGAGCCAGAGTCCGCATGGATAGCTTCGAGGCGTGTGTGATTGAGATCAAAAAGGAGGATCTCAGTGGCTTTTTGGAGAAGCTGAGCCAGAAGGCGGTGGTTGGATAGTCAATCTCTCTTTGCCTTTGCCATCTTCGGTGTGTGTTTGTGGGGGGAACATGGGTGTATGAGTACCTCTTCTTCTTCTTCTGCTACTACTTCTTCTATTTCTTATTTCTAGCAGCGTTTCTTTTTTCCAAAAACACACAAACTTCCTTTGTTATCATTGGCGATGTAGCTGTAGAAACTGAACAAAACATGGACTGTGGGGGTTCTTTTATGTTACTGAGCATAGCGTTGCATTGGTTATCGGCAATAGGGAATGTGGGTTGCTCGGTCAGTCGGTCGGTTGGTCATCCGGGAGGAAGGAAGAAGAGAGGGCTGTGTGATAACGTTGGATACCCCGTAGGTTTTCATTCCCCCCTTTCTCAGTCACTCACCCTTTGTCTTTCTTATCCTTTGAGGTTTCCTCTTTTATAGCATAGCTTATTTTTTTCTTCTTTTATTTGGATGCGAACAAGCGAATGATGTAAAGAATATCCTATATACTTAACCTTGTTTTTGCAGTAAGTAGGTAGCACCCGCTTGTTGGTCAAGCTCGCTAGAAACGCTCTCTTCTGTAACGAGCTGGGCATAGGATAGGCTAGAGTGATAGCGACCTGGAAGACGGCGATGATCTATAGAACGAGAAAAAACAGCTAGTAACAAAGAGTAATCAGACTGCAATAGGTGTTCTCTTAAGAGCGAATCTTCCTCCTATTTATCATTACTGCACTACTAATCAGAATAGTATACAAACCACAAGTACGCCGTCCTGGCGCTTAGGAACTGTGCCATTCCATTACCCCAAAATATGTCTTAGACTACTATGCCATCAATTATCGACAAACCTAAATTTTGGGCTATACTAAGCCCAACGGCTAGGCAAGGAGACGGTGATAGAAGATGCTACTTGCAGCGCTGATGGATACTTCTTGTTCTATCCCTAAACAGGGAAAGCGGCATAGCAATAACATGCAAGGTAGCCTTTGCACAACGTTTTCTTACCACGAAGTTACTCTTTACTCATACTACTACTTCACAACTAGAGTATCATTTTCCTCACCATGCATCGCGATGCTATCTGCAATTTACTAGAGCTTCTATCCTAC
The DNA here is from genome assembly GCA_026262405.1 of Curvularia hawaiiensis. Lineage (NCBI taxonomy): Eukaryota > Fungi > Ascomycota > Dothideomycetes > Pleosporales > Pleosporaceae > Curvularia > Curvularia hawaiiensis. Next base: position 28,618 of record JAODYC010000197.1, on the reverse strand, counting down.
CGTTCCCAGTCTAGGAACCTCCATCAAGCAGTGTACATGACATCAAGTGGAGAAGAGCAGACTCCTTTTCATTCCTACGTCAGACCTGATGGTATACGTGGAAATGTATCTCAGCAAGAAACAACCTTTTCCAGATTCAACCAATTACCAGCAGAAATTCAGCTACATATAGTTGCCATGTGCTCTGTTAGCACCCTCTTTCAACTCATGCACACGTCGTCAAACCTCCGAAAAGAAGCTTCAAAGCTCTTCTGGGGACAAAAGGCCACCTATTTCCTTGTTGAGGCTGAGTGGCTCATCGACAAAGCCTACCCAGGCCAGTCGTTCTGGGACACGGCTTTTCTCGCAAACGTGCAAAACGTCGAGGTGGAGTACCAGCACGTTGTTAGCAACAAGATATGTTACCATGAGCATGAGACGCTCGTCACTCGACATGATCTTATTGATACCTTCTGGGCTGCCCTCAAGCACTGGTGTCCCAATCTGCAAAAAGTAATCCTAAATCAGAGCAAAGGAAGCCATAACCTAAACGACGATGACGAACCATTTCCGCAAGCGCTACGATGCTTACTTCAAGCATGTCCTCCGCGCATCCAGTGTTCTCTTCTCTTTCTCGAGCAGAAGCCCCAATCTGCGACTGGAATTCCACAGTGGCGTACTGATGCCTGGCAAAGATGCTTATTCCAGCACACGAATGAAGGGGGATGGTTGAAGAAGACAGAGCCACAACAACGTATGCGCAGGACCATCCTCATGCCACCTAAGCAGTTCAAAGGGCCAGTGGGACATTACATGGGAATCCGCTATCAGGCTCATAAGACAATCCCCCTACAAAGGCGTGGCCTGTGGCCGGTTATAGTAGAAGCGCTCGACCGCTACCATGTTGATGGGCCCTTTGCCTGCCCACTCTCTGGCTGTACTGCATATTTCAGCCAGGGTGGAGAATGGCCAGTACATGCTGCAGAGGTACACTACCGCGAGCACAAAAAACTGCTAGAGGCTTTGCCTAGCAATCGTATAGGGGCAGAGCTAAGAGAACGTAGCCAGGCGTTAGATAGGAAAACAAAACAAATCCAGGAGGAGTGGGAGATGATGAGAGAGGCATGGGTTGCAGGCGATGAAACAGCTCGGGAAGAAATACAGCAATCATGGATAGAGCAATTGCATCATGATGCCGCGTGGAAGACTCGAGATACTGGAATAGAGAGCACGCTCTGGGCTGATTTTATGCAGGATGTATATATGGTCACAGCATAGCGTAGTATAGTTAGAACGATCACTTTGAACGACAACACCAAAAGGTTCATGGCAATCCAAGTTTATTACTAACCAAACAGGAGCAATATGAAAAGTGGTATCTTCAGTATGAATGTGCAACAAACTCCCCGCCCGCCAATCCACAGATGTTACTGTCACTAACAATATCCTCTTTCTATCTTACTTTGTAAACGAACGCCCCTTTTGTCCGATGGTCAGCGGCTCCTCATCGCTGTCCTCGAAGTTTCCCTCCCCACTGCTTCGTCTCTTCCTTGTTCTGACGCCATCTGTCAATCTTCGCTTGACCTCGTCAATGTTTCCGTCGATGGTGCTGAATGGCTTGAGCTGGAACCCGCTCAGATTCAAGCTACTGCTGTTCCTGCTGTGGCTCTTCTTGGGCGTCTGCGGCCTGCTAGAGAAGATGTCCTGGTTTGCTAGATCGTGGAACGATTCGTTGCGCGGTATCTCATTCAGGGAGCCTGGTGACGCGGGGTAGTCGTATGTTTCGATATCCTGGCCAGCTTCCACCTGAGCATCCTTGTCGGACTTGATTGGTGGCGTACGAGGGCGTCCATTCTTGTCTCCTCTGACGAAGGGATCTTCTATGATGCGCTTGGAGTGGAAGTCATCGTACATCTCTGGGCCGAGTTCGTTGATAAGGTCGTTGACGCGTTTGGCGAGGTTCTCACGGCGTTCCTGAAGTTTGACAAGTTCGTTGTTCGAGAAAGGGTTCATCATTTTCCAGAGAGGTCCAAGAGATTTAAGAATATCCATAGCGACTTCTCCAAAACGGAGAGCGCCGTAAGTGACCGTGACGTAGACAATGAGTTGTGGAAGAATGAGCCAGCGTTTCTGAATGCCAGGGGGGAGGTAGCCGTTGCAGTTGTTGTACGAGTACCAGTAGAGTCCAAGACATACATACCATGCGTAAGCTGCCGGCGCAGCAGCCATGGCAACAAGAAGCTTCCATGTGGCCATGACGTCTCTTGCCTGTACCTTGACGTTTGAAGCGGCAAGCGCCTCTTTAGCTTTCTTCTTTGAGACAACCTTAGTGACGATGAAGACCAAACTGAAGAGGAGGGTTCCGGGAAGGACGAGCAGACTCAAGAAGATCAACTTGGCAAGACGGTAGAGGAAGAGACCGGCGGCGCTGATAGGATGCATCTTTGCGTATTGTACCTGGTGATCCCGGATGCCAAGCGCCTTGAGTTTGCTGTTGTAAGTAGTAACCTCCTTCTTGAGCTCTACAACTCGAGGGTCGTCTTTGTAACGCTCGTACCCTTGAACAAGACGGCGGTTCAATTCGACGACTCTAGGCAATGGCAGTTTCGTACCCTTGGAGTTGTAAAGACGGCGCACGGCTTGGATGACCTACGAACGAGAGTTAGCAAAGGAAAAATTGCACTGCAATCAAATTACGTACCATGAGTGTATCGTAGTCAGGCGTCGTGACGGTAACACCGATGAGACCTTGGCGAATTGTCTCGAGCATCTCACCAATCGCATCTCTCCTTCCAGGTCCATCAAACTTCTTGGCGAGCTCTGGTGGCACGTGGATTGGTGAACCAAACTCGATAACGGCCCTTGATCGGAACTTGTGGGCGTGGAAGTAGTTCATGCCAACCGGAATAATGTTAAGATTGCAGTCGGGCTTTGTTGCAACCGTTCCGAGAGCCATGATAGCGACACCAGCTGTGGATTGTTAGTTAACTTCGAATTGCCACATGACAAGGAGTCTCACCTTTCAGAGGCAGAAGGTCGGTACGGTCATGACTACCACCCTCGGGAAAGATACCAATGCTTCCACCGTGATGTAGAACGGCATGCACAGCATCGTAAACCTCAGTCTGGTCGAGTTTAGGCGCAATCTGGAACGATGTTCCCTCATAGCCATCGGCGATACCTTTCTTGGAATCCGCTCCGTTGATAAATGTGCCGTCCTTGGTCATATCATTGCGTCCCGTGAGCTGCTGCATCGCGACGCCTCCCTTGAAGGGTCGCTTGAGCCTGATTTCTTCGGGGCCCTTGATCTCAAGAATCTCTGCAGTCGCTGCCTTGTTGTCTACTTTTGGAAGCACAATGGAGCCACCGACCTGGAACAAGGGGTCCTCAAAATTTGTATCTACACCTCGAAGTAGAGTGGGGTCGTTGATGGGGTCTGGGAGATAGATCTTGCCCTTTGCTGGCTTGGTCATATCCATAGCTCTTCCTACAGGCACGACACCTGTCAAGCCGGCCATGGCGCCAATGAACTTGCGTTTCATGGACTTTTCGGCGATCAGAAATTGAATACGACGGTCTGATTCCTTCTTCACCACCCGCATCAACATGAGGGGATCGACGAACTGCCGGGTGTTAACTTGTGCTGCGCACGAAGAATGTCAGGGTATCCTACTTGGTTCGCATGAGGGGCGCACACGAAGATGATGGGGCCCTCCTTTGGCACTTTCCAACTACTCCTGGGGTGCACTTCTCGGAAGAAGAGCTCTACCAGGATGGAAAAGGTCCACAGAAAAGCATCATAGAGATATATGTTCATGACGGCGAGCTTCTTGCCTCTCGCATCTCTCTTTTCGGTAGCCATGATGACGGCTATCTAGACCAGTGTTATGCCGCCGGTAAACAAGAGAGCGACCGTGTTCAGCGTCGCAAGGACGAGGTTGGTGTAGCCTCCTATGGCTGCTGGTGCGTAGGAATGCGAGGATTCGAGGGTCAGGACGGTAGCGATGGAGGGGGAACGATAGCTGGTAGTGTGCAGTGCGCTTAGCGCAGCCTCAGGATCGCTGACGCGGGGCAAGTGTACTGGCGACTAGAAACTGCGCATGAGTGAGCATGGGGCTGTGAGTTCTGGCATGGTGTTGAGGGCACTCTTACCTTCTAGCAGTTTCTCTGTGTACGTTGTCGCGTGCGAGAGAACATCAGGCCACAGTTGAGTTGAGTTTCGACAGCCAGCGGATCCAGAGATAGCCGAGTGCCGAGCAGCGAGAGTACTGTGTCTGTGGAGTGTGGAGCAGGGAGCAAGACGGGCGCTCAACAGTCGCCTATCTGGGACAGTGTTCTCGTTGTTGAGGCCGGGTATGTGGAGGAAATGCACATGTGCCGGGGTAGCGGGACAGCCTGTTATGTCATTGCAGCTTCGCCGTGGCGCCGGCCCTTCTTCGTGGTGGGGCAGGGGCTGCGCGCTCGAAGCGACAGGCACAGGCAGCGGCCATGGTCTAGACTGGGGCAACGCCTGCAATGTCAAACATGCACAGCATGGTATCAGAAAGAGACGAACACATAGACGGGAGGCCGCTGGGCCAAGGAGCATTGATTGGTATTCAAGGCTTCTAGATTCTACAGACAGACCAGAGCACATGATAGTCTGGGATTCGAAGAGGATATTTACACAGTAGGTATTGAAGAAGATAAAACAGAGAAGAAACAAGGTCCCACCAGCCACTGTATGCGCAGGTGCTTATACCAGAGCGAACACAGCGACTGCAACCACCATTACCCAGACAGAGCTGCTAGCGGCTTGAGTCGAAGCAGCGCCAGGGAACTCGGGCAGCCCCGGAGTGGATGTGTTGCCGCTTACAGGTGGCGACACTACGCTGGGCATTGTTGAGTTTAGAGGAACGGATGCTGCTGGTCCTGTCGGTTGGTACGGAACCGTCCTCGTAAGAGTGACGCTAGGAGTGCAGGACGTGGACGTGGACGATGAGGCTGCAACCGTGACAGTCCTGGTTACGTTGTAGACACACGAAGAGCTGGGTGCCGGAGGGCTCGTAGCGTTGACTGCTGCAGGCACATCAAGGCCCGGGGCTGGGGCTGGGGCCGCGACACCTCCAGGCTGCCTAGGTGCCACTGCTTCCGGTGCATGTCCAGCTGGTGCCTCGCTAGATGGGATATCGATTGGCAAGGGCGTCGGCGTCGGAGCAGATGTCTGGTTAGACGGTGCAGCAGAGCTCATCGGGGGCTTGGAAGGCTTGGCTCCACTGTTCTTCACAGGAAGCATGTTCTTCTGAATCTGGAGAAGTGCCTGAGTGACCTCCAATGCACACATCTGCTGACCAACGCCCGAGGTACCGTCCCAGCCTCCAGTGTACCACTTGCTGCCACAAGTCTTTCCATCGGTGCCACCGGAGCAAGACTTTGCAGCACCAACCGCAGAGGCTGTGAGATACTTTACGACTGTGTCCTTGGTGAAAGGGGCAAGCAACGCAGTCTTGGCCATGAAGCGGGAGAGGTATGCCTTGAAAGTCTGCTGGTCAAGGTTGCAGTTCCTTCCAGACTCGCCCGTCTCACATGCCCATTCGTACATGATGTCGGTGGCATTGTCATAAGGCCCGAAGAAAAGCGCTCCGGCATGGTTGAGAAAACCAGATACGCGATCCTTCCAAATTTGGTCGCCCTTGGTGAAGTCATACATGAAGGCTGATCCATGGAGGAACATGGCGTTGTTGTAGGTCCATTGAGTCTCGTCGGCGACTTTGGAGCAATTAGTCTTGTCGTCGGTTCCATCAAACACTTCGAATTTGTCGGTGATGAGCCCGACCCTCTTTGACCAGTCGTAGAGTTTGACCGACCAATCGGCGTACTTTTGTTCACCCGTGTAGCGGGCAAGACGTGCACCAAGAGCAAAGGCGCAGCCATTCGAGATGGAGTTTTTGTAGTTGTATCCATACGAGTTTTCCGGATAGATCTGCCACTTCAGACCTCCGGCACAGCTAGTTTCGTCCCAGCGGCCAACAATGCCGTTGAACGCGTTAGTCGCAACCTCGAGATAGTCTGCGGGGGCGTCCGCAGGGTTCGGAAACTGGTACTCGACTGCGCTCATGGCGGCAATGGCCCAGAAGCATTGGTCGTCACTGCCCTGGAGTCTACAGTCAGTCTCCCTCATTCACGTGGCTTGGGAGGGCTTTCGCACCGTCTGGCTCCTCCGGTATTCCAAGATGAAGTCGTTCTTAGGTCCGTAGTTGGCTGTCAGCGCCTGCTGGAGGGCCTTGACGTGCGAGTCGTCGCCGCTAATTTGGCTGTACTCAATCACACCACCCCACGCAGCGCCACCTTCCCACCAGTAGTGAGGTTGCGGCCAGACGCCGACGTCTTCTATGGGGGTACCTGTGGCATTGCCTTTGTAGAGCGACATCAAGCTGTATGCATACTGTCGGGTGACGGCAAGGATTGACGCTGGTTTAGTTAGCTTACAAGTTGTACAAACTGGCCATATCTGCCTAGACACTCACCTTCGTCGTTGGGGTCCAGCTCGATAGCGTTCGCGGTCCTTGCCGCAAAAGCAGTTAGGAGCACAGCTCCAGTAGTTGAAAAGTACTTCATGCTTGCTCGGAAACGAATGTGAGGCTGTTGGAAGCAGAGAAGGAAGAAAGGAAGAGCGAGAGAATAAAAGAAACGACTGTATACTGCGCAAACCGCTGGAGCGAAAGTAGAGTGAAAGTAAGCATGGTGAAGGGGCTCCACGTTATTTACGGAGCTGCCGGGTCATGTAATGCTGGGGTATGACCGCGGGTCGAGGCAGCGGGGCCCTGTTAGCGAGCGTTTCGAAACTCAGGGACAGAGTACACGGCAGCCAATCATTGACTTGGCAGCTTGTTTCACGCCTACTTCGTAGGTCCCGTTTGCTTTGGCGGCCACTCATCGCTGGCAGTGCCTTGTCCTTCATTGTTTGACCCAGTCGATCGTACCCGGCGCCCATGGCATTCATGGCGGTTGTTCTAATCGCCGCATGGCCACTAGCCTCGGATTCGGCGCTTACCACAGCA
>JAODYC010000197.1:10249-21037 GCA_026262405.1 Curvularia hawaiiensis | reverse complement strand
TTTTCCTTCTTTTCCTTCTCTTGTTGTTGCATCTCAGCCAACTCCGCCTTTGTCATGTTGTACTTTCCGTGGACCTGGTTCATCGGGTTATCCGCAGACCCCTTCCATGCTTTTTCGATCAGCTGGATTTTCTGCTGCCGTCGTAGACTCTTATCTCCCTCCATCTTTTCAAGTTCTTTTGCCTCAAATTGTTTGTATAGAGCTTTAACTCGCCTCTCGGGATGTCTATCCAATTTTTCTTGCGAGTTGCTTGTAATATCTAGAGCATCGAGCGCATTATCGATACCGCTAGCGTTGAGGGCGGAAGGGTTTCCGTCGAGAGAGCCGAGAGCTGCATCGATGCCGCGAGGCTTCTTCTCTGCTTTCGGTGCTTTTCCTTTAGGCCCTGATGGCAGTGAGGCTTCTTCTTCGCGGAGAAGCGCCTCTTTCTCGGCCTTCTTACGTGCCGCCTCTGCAGCCTTCTCTGCTGCAGCATCGCTTCCATCTGTTAGTTCCGCATCTCATTCCAAGAGTAGCATCACCTACGCTTTCGCTGTAGATTTGGAGCCCTTTTTCCATTGCTCAGCCTCTTCTCTCTCTGCTTGTTGGTTCTTTGCTGCTTGTTTTGATGCTGCGGCCTCGGCCTTACGAGCCTGTCCTTGTGCTTTCTTCGAGTTATCGCCGCCACCGGCGCCGCCTTTTTTTGCCATGCTAATGTACTATTAGTAATGTTCTTTTGGTAGGTGTAAGAATATGAGGGTTCAGCGCGGGTCGGACTGAAGAAATCCGAGGTGCGGTGATTAATATAGTGAGTCAAAGTTTATTAAGTAGCTACCCCCGAACAGCCCCGCAGGGCAGTGGCGTCATACAATTACTTATTTCGACGAGAACATTAAATATTATGGAGCTGTGATAAGTACAGTTAAGCGTGGTATGTAGAGTAAGCCTAGCATTCCAATATCATGGAGTTACATGTAGCCGTCTCTTCCATTAGGACTAGGAATTTGTTTCTGGCTAAAATGTGGCTTTTTGGTAGCTCTGGTCGGAGCTACGTAGTTGCCCCACGTCGACGAAACCAGTAGTTCAGACGATTTCCACATGACTCAGCCCATCATCAAGTTGGTTTTCTAGTACAGCATATCTTTCCATCTCTACTTGTACATCCTAACCATCCCGAGGGGAAAGCATCTTGGTAAACAAAAGTCCCCTGCACAAGAGGACTAACCTACCTCATACAACTCCTTCGCTTTTCTCTCGCCTCAAATGCTCTCTTCTCGCACGCATTGCATTCCCTGGCGTTAGCAATTTCAGGCCTAACCAGGGCGTATTGATAGGACTAGGTCCCGTATAGATGAAGGCGTCATACAAGAACCCCCCAAATGCGCAGCCTAGAAAGGGCGCTACCATTGGGATCTGCTCGATCGTTAGCGGATTTACTGTCGCAGTCTTCCTAGGAAACCGTCTCACCCAGAAGTAATATCCGCCTGCTGACCAGACCTCATGGCCGTATCCGACAGCATAAGACATCAACCTCGGGCTAAAGTCACGAGCAATGTTGATTGCATAGCCAGTTTGCCAACCGAAGCAAGAGCCAAGGCCAAAGATGAGGAAAAACAAACATAATGGAAACCATTTGTCGCTCTACGGGCCTTGTCAGCAGCTTCCACGTTGAAGCACTTATCTTGTGCACTTACCTTAGGCACGCCATTGTTACTCGGATCCTTCAGTGCAAATATCACAAACATCAACAATGTGCTGGCAATGAATTCGGAGAAAAACTGGCTCGTCTTGGTCAAGAATGGCTGTGGATAAGTGCAGAAAATAGCCGCAGTGGCCTTTTCTGCGGGAGGCACCGTTCGCATTTTTCCGCCCTCGAACCAGTCGATGGCAGCGATGTAGTTCGCGTACACAATCCCAGAGCCCACGAAGCCACCCAGCATCTGCGCAGCGAAATAGACTGGAAACCGTCGCCACGGTAGTTGGCGGTAGATGCAGTTGCTCAAGGTAATCGCCGGGTTGAGATAAGCACCGGAGTCACCCGCCACATACAATCCAAGCATTACACCTAAACCCCAGCTATTCCACGTTAGACATTTTTACTATGACCCAGTATGTTCTTTCAGCTTACCCCCAATTTATCGACTGATATGTTCCAAAACCATTGCCTCCTGGGGCAGTAGACTGCCCCGCTGAGAGGAGGACTTGGGCAACTGAGCCATCACCAAACATCACCATGACAGCAGTACCCCAGAACTCTGCAAAGGGCTCTCTCATTACGGTTCTTATTCGTGACCATATCAGATCCGATTGTGGCGCCTCAATATGCTCTTCGTCAATGGGTGCTTCAGGATGTAAGCCAAGGACCGATCGCTTTCGCTGGGCGCTCGATGACGTTCGGCGAGGCGAGAGTTCTGAGTCTACAGAACCCATAGATTGTTGAGTATGAGCCTGAGTTAAAGGAGTAGCACCTGATGAAATGTTGATGTTCGTTCCATGCATCTCGAGCCAGGAACTACTCACTGTTTCCGGAGGTGATGCTGTTCAGTCGGTTATCTGAATTGTCGTCTGCCCAGTCACGGGTAACTGACGGCCCTGGAGCCATAGGTCCCTGAACAGCCATACCCGACAAGCGTTGAGAACAAGGTGAGATGCGACAACTGGATATGCCCGATCCTACGTATTGCGATGGAGCAGAACATGCACTCAAAACTGGATATCTGAGTAGTTCGTGAGGATTAGATTGATTGTCTTTGCAATCATCTCTGCTAATATTCAGGTATTGCTAACTCTATTCACTTGGCTCGTTGGCCTAAAGACGTCATCGCATATGTTCGCCCCTCAAAGGTGAAGCGATTGGATGAGTTCGCTTACCTTTGCTCATTGAACCAGTGAGATTTACTAAGGCGGGAGAGAATGCCGCACGCGCCGTCAACCCAGGGCGTGACAGGCGCAGTTGTGTGCCAAAAATGACGTCTGTCAAGTCTTTCGGATAGTATCTTCCCCGCATCAGAGGCTATCCCATACCCGCTCGACCTTTTAAAGCGGACATCTGGTCTAGAATCGCACGTATCATCGCATGGGTACTACGGGCAAGCAGCTCCATTCTCAGGACCTTGTTGTTCCCGTCAGTAGTATTTGTGGAGCGTTTTTTTTATGGGGAATCTGGGGTACGCCCCTAAGCGCGATCACCCACACACCCAGACGATGACCGGGAACATGTGCTAAGAATAGCTAACCAAAGTCATGGTAGCGAGAATGATGCAACAACTTGAAACTGCTACCATGACTTTTGCTCGACACCATTAGCGAATTTTCCGGTGTATTCTGAATGTGAGTTGTGTGATGACCCAAATAGCACTATTCAACTACCATGGGTTGAACAAGGCAAGGATGTGCCTAATTTCATCTGGAACACTGCACTTCCTAATCCTACCTCTGATCATATTTAATTTCTTGAAGCCCGCACGACCAAATATCCACGATAACGACATAAACACCTCAAAGTGGTCAAAGCTCTTGGGGAATATTCCTGTTACATATTGTCCTCTAATCTCATGTATGGACCGCCACATCGCCGAGGACAACGTCTCTTTTCACTCTAGACCGATATAGGGATTGGTGGTTTTGAACAACATCTCACCGATCTGATACCACTTGGATAATGGAGCTTGCCTGTCCGCTGCTTTGTGTGGGCTGCGAGAGAGCCGGGAAGCTCCACAACTTTCCAGGCAGAGAGGCATGAACAGACTGGAAGTGACCCTCATATAATGCTCGAAAACCATCGACACGAACCCTCCGTGCTTGAGGCCTCCTCATCAGACATTATGACAAGCCTTGTCTCCAATCGCGAGAAGCAGAGCTCACGACGTGCTGCCCCTCCTCGCTTCCTGTCGCTTATTCGCTGGCCCTGTCGATCCACAAATCTTTGCGTTGGCTGTCGCGACATGTGTTATGTCATACAGCTGCGTGACTGCGGCACGAATCTCGACAGAGATTGCACTTCAGCATAGTTCATGTCGTTTATTTGATGATGAACTTCCCGCACCCCAATAATTTGGCGATACTAGACGAGATTTTAGCACAGACTCACGACAACCACTTTATTTTGGAGCAAACATCATTGTTGCCTCACACGAAGTAGTCACAATCGAAAACTAGCCGTACTCAGACAGCCCTCCAACTTTCGATGTTTACATTGCACTACACTACATTCTGGCTTGCAATATCACTGAACAATGGTCCAGTGCAAGTACTGTGACGCTGTCGCAAATGCAATCGAAAGAGTAGTCGAAGATCAAGACGAATTTGTTTGGGAGTATGGCAAGGTTCAACAAAATTACGATTGCACTACGTGTCAGAAAGTTGTACAGACTTTCCGTAACGAATATTGGCATCTTCCTTTGCATGACAGGCTTGGCTATGTAGCCATTGACACAGATGGTTGGATGCTGTGCCTTCGTGCTCGGAATAATCCCAATCACTGGCTAAGAACACCCTTCGTTGGTATTGAGATGGTGGCCAACTCTGCTTCTCCAAACCAGCTTGGGTTTTCTATCCTGAGGCGCAGGATTAATATTGTGGGTATCAAGAGGTGGATTGACCAATGTGATGAGAACCATGCTGGACGATGTCACACGTTTACCGACCCTATCTTCAAAATACCAGACGCCACTGGATTGATTTTCATTGACGTTGACAAACTTTGTTTGGTAAAGCAACCGGAGAATGAGCACAAATATCGATATGCTGCCCTGAGTTATGTATGGGGAAAAACCATCGATCCTTTCCAAACGACGTTGTCGAATTTTGAATCGCTGAGCAAGCCAAATGCATTCAAGCTACCTGAAAATATTTGGCGGCTTCCGAATACGATCAAGGATAGCATCCTCCTTACTCGTACTCTCGGTATAGAGTATTTGTGGGTCGATAGATTCTGTATAATACAGGATGATGAGGTTTCAAAACCCCACCAACTGGCCTCTATGACCTCCATATACACTAATTCATACATCACTATTTCAGCTACCGAAGGCGAAGATAGTAGCTACGGACTCTGTGGAATTGGAAAGAAACGTCCAAGGACACCGCCGTTTGAGATCTTCGATTTCACTCCTAGTTGTCGCATGTTTGCATCTTCACCAAGAAGGGCAAACTCCCGCCAAGTCTATCATACCCGGGGCTGGACTTTTCAAGAGTGGACCTTTTCACGCCGCAAGATAATTTTCCACGACCAAACTGTCACGTGGATGTGTGAGAAATGTAAACAGCTGGAAAACGGGCAACCCTCGCAGCGAATACCTTCATTGTACCGAATGTCTGGATGGACAGAGAAGGCCCATCCTCAAGCCTACTGTGACCAGATAGAGCAGTACAGTAGGAGGAATCTAACCGATCCAAGTGATATTTTGACGGCATTCGATGCATTCATCACGGCGCAAAGCCGTGCCATGAAGAGTGGGTTCTTACATGGTCTGCCAGAACTCTTCTTCAATAACATGCTGTGTTGGCACCACGATATAGATGTTCCCCAGCGAAGACGAGTCGATTTTGAAGGCAACATACTCAAGCAGTTCCCGTCCTGGTCGTGGACTGGCTGGGTGGGACCAATTGATATGCTTCTATCCCAGGAAACAAGTTCTGTCCGAATGCGTCCTGGTTATCTTACCTACCCTTGCATCATCGACGTTTACAAGCTTCCCACCAACTTACAATCTGAGAAGAGAGAGACTATCAAGGATTTGCACTATTACGAAGCTTGCGGTGTGACAACATTTGTTGAGGACAGGGACGATGACTCAGAGGAAGAGCGGTTCATTAAATCCAAGCTTGTTGTTCCTGGCGATGATGGCGCCCTTCCTTCAAGTTCCAATACGCTGTATTCTACAGTTATCGAATTCAGGACTCGCCGGCTGATTACAACTATCGCAGAATATGACTTCAACGGTTCTAGCAGTGATCTAGCTTCTATACTGGGTTCCAAAGGACAGATGATCGGTACTCTAGACTTTCTCTTGTCCCTCCATCCACTTGACTTGCCCATACATAACGTCCAACTCATTTGCATTAGTGTCAGCGAGCCAGTGTGCGCAAAGCACGCTCACACTCGAACACCTGGCTCTCAGTACCTCCTAGGCCGAGGCTGTATTGAAGAATGCTTCGCCGATGATGAAGGCTACTTATCAAAAGTCTACGAACCAGCCTTCACTTGGCAGTTCAGGTGTTACGATGTGCTCTGGATCGAATGGGAAGATGATATTGCGTATCGAAAAGCCATAGGGCAAGTCTGGAAAGAAGAGTGGGATGCTGCAGACACAGAGGAGGTAGACATACGACTTGGATAGCGCGGCAAATGCCCGACATGTGCATATTGGAATGGTATACGAACAACAGACAACTCAATTTCTCTGAGATGGCCTACAGATGCGGTACTTTCAGGCTGGCCAACAGGAGGTTCACGATGCTAAACAAGCCCTCCCCTAGAATCAACCCACTCGCAAGTACAACAATCGGAGTCTCGCTTCTGCCCTTCCAACGCCGCCACCATAGGCTGATCAAACCACCAATCGTGCGTGCTAGAGTGAAAGAAGGCGTGTTGTACATCCCTTTTCCAAGCGTTAGTAAATCGAATACGCTGAAAAGAGAAAAGCGAAAACCTACCAACAGCGACAGCGATTCCACCAGGTACAAAATCAATCCACCATCCACTCAAGCCTCTCTGCTTTCGGTTGGTGCCCCAGACTCTGACTATCGTGCTGGCAGCGAAGATAACAGCCGCTCCGCTCGCCCATTCTTTCACCATAGGTGGCAGACCCTTGCCCGTCACCAGTCGCGCGGTAAAGACCCACACATAGCCTGTGGGTACCTCGAATAGCCCACCCGGAATCGTGTACACATTCGTGTACAATTTGTATACAATTGCCGATACCACCGCACCAACGGCTGAGCCAATCATCTGACCCCAGAACTGAGCATTCGGTGCCGCACCCAGAATGTGCCCGCACTTGAGATCCTGCAGCAGATCCCCTGCTTGCAGCGCCGCGGACTCGGAAACAGCGCCTGCTACGAGATTGATTATGACTGCGTTTTTGGCTCCTGGGCCAGTCGTTGGTGTGACGAGAGCAAAGACAAGCTGGGTGAGTTTGGAAATTCCAGAGACGGGGTTCAGGTCGGTTTCGCCGAGTGCGCGAACACCCATGACGGAAAGGAGGAGTGCGAGTACTAAGGACAGTAGCGTAAGGCGAAAGGGTATGAGACCAGGAAATGTTACATGAACGGCAACAACGCAAAGGACTAGGGATACGACGAGGCCGATGATGGTTGTCCGGTTGGAAACAAGGTGTTCAGGTGGCGCGTCGGGGTCGGAATCTGCAGCGAGGTGCTTTTTGATAGATATCAACGGGGTCTCCGACGTTCCATCACCGAGTTGAGTGTATCTTTGCCTGGATGTGATTTTGAGGGTGAAGATCTCCTTCCAGGTATGCGACTGGAAATTCTCTTTGGCAGTCGGATAATATGCTCTTGCAATAGCGATGAGCGGTCGTAAGACCAGCCACCCTAGGCTGACGAGAGAGTCTGCAAGCATGATGGCGAGCGATATCCAGACAATCCATCCTTTCGAACCATCAGCCCAGTCGGAGACAGGTCCTGGAGCCCATCCCTTGTGTTTTGCAAGTGGGGAGAGGACACCCCAGCCAATGATTGCGCCTATGAGCATATGAAGTGTTGTAGCCGGGCCCATGATGATACCTTGGCCAACGTATGCCGGCGAGGGATTCAACGTCCAAAGCCACTTCTGTGCTAGTGTGAGACCAAAAACTGGAATGTCGTGTAATTGCGGGACAAAGTAGGACACAACGGTAAAAAGAGCAGATCCAGCAAAGGAGATTACCAAGAGTTTGATCTTAGACTTCCAATCTCCATCCTCTTCCGGCTCTTGCTCCGCCTCTTCCAAGTCGTTGTCCAAGGACGGCCTCAAATCATGCTCTTCCCTCTGTGCACTCGACCCCTGCAACAGCCCCTGAGACGCTTCGTCATCAGCAGACCGCTCTTGCTCGCGATCTACCATGACCTTTGACTTCTCATCTCCGTGAAGCACTCTGATAAGCAGCGCAGTGGCGGTGCCGCTCGGAAACTTGAGTTTTTCCCTGATAATCACCTCTTTCCGGAGTGGAACTGCAAACACCACACCGAAAAAGCAGATTCCCACGGCCCAGACAATCAACTTCCAGAGACTAATATCCAGTGGTCCGTTCTCTTCTGGCTTCAGCAGGTAGTTCAGTGCTGGGATGACACCCACAAATCCACAGCCGAGAGGCATCGTGCCGACGGATCCCGCGACCGATTGAATCAAGACGTTTTCCACTGGCGTGAACGGCAGCTTAAGCGTCTTCGCGATCACTTTGAAGTACGCAAACCCAATGAGCGCCGAAGGCATGGCCATACTGCTGACCCAACCCGTTTGCAATCCGAAATACATGTTAGAGAAGCAGATTACGACTCCAATTACCAAGCCCACCAAAACACCACGGATCGTAAAGTTCTGCGGCTGTGACGCCCGCTCAGCCAGATAGCTGCGCGTCCCCGTTCTGCTGCGGCTCAACCCCCCACGTTCCGTCTCTTCACCCGATCCAGCTCTTTCATTTTGCAGCGATGAGTAACCTCGGTCTGGCGCCATGTTTGAAATCTCCTCGAGCTGGATTGACTCAGCCAGCGCGACGTCCAAGGAAGTATGAAGTCAGAAAGCAAAAAAGTGGATCGGGGGAAGACGATCCACCTGATAGCAGGAAGATTACGGGATCATCTTGTCATAGTATGGCGTGCTCACGGCATGTGCACGCGATGATGCATAGCCTGGTCTGATTAGCCTAGATGATCGGCCACGTGACGTGTGGCGGATCTTAGGCACGCGTTATCTCCGATTTGTCAGATGCCAGACGTCGCCAATCAAACACCAGGCTGGGTGTATCCTGAACCCCCTCAGTCTGGAGCGCGTCGCGGCCCACATATCTACCCCAGGTCCGATACGCTCAGGTTCCCGATTCTCTTTCTGGTTGCAGCATTCATTCACATTGGCGCGATGAAGTTGTCCACGGTACTCCTGCCGCTGCTGGCAGCACCCTTTGCTGTCAGCGAACATACCTCGAATTGGGCCGTCTTAGTATCGACATCGCGCTTCTGGTTTAACTACCGACACCTTGCAAATGTTCTCTCTCTGTACCGGACTGTAAAGCGCCTTGGAATCCCTGACTCCCAAATCATCCTCATGTTACCAGATGATATGGCGTGCAACCCACGCAACGCCTTCCCCGGCACTGTCTACAACAACGCTGACCGCGCGCTCGATCTGTACGGTGACAACATCGAGGTGGACTATCGAGGCTATGAAGTCACAGTCGAGAACTTCATCAGGCTCATGACCGATCGTGTGGGCGAGGACATGCCACGAAGCAAGCGATTAATGACAGATGAGCGGAGCAACATCCTCGTCTACATGACAGGACACGGCGGCAATGAATTTCTGAAGTTCCAAGATGCAGAAGAAATCAGTGCTTTTGACCTTGCTGACGCCTTCGGTCAGATGTGGGAGAAGAAACGGTAAGCAACATCCCTCTGCGAGTATAACGAGAGTGTTAGTTAACAACGATACCTAGCTACCACGAGATCCTCTTCATGATCGACACCTGCCAAGCAAACACCATGTACTCGAAATTCTACTCTCCCAACATCCTCGCTACAGGTTCCTCAGAAATCGACCAGTCATCCTACTCGCATCACGCCGATAACGACGTCGGTGTCGCCGTTATCGACCGCTACACCTACTACAACCTCGAGTTCCTCGAGAACCAGGTCAAGGATCCCACGAGCAAATTGACCATGGGCGAGCTCTTCGACAGCTACGACGAGGAGAAGATTCACAGCCGCCCGGGTATTCGGTACGACCTTTTCGCCGGCGGCGAGCAAGAAGCGCGAAACAGAAAAGTCATGGATTTCTTCGGCAATGTGCAAAACGTGGAAGTCGATAGCCGGAATGAAACAGGCTGGATACGCGAGGCAGGCAGCAGTGGAACCAAGCTACTCAAGTCGCATGACCAGAGCGTTGCAAACGTGAGCTCACAACAGCCAGCGGTAGAGAATCTGCGGAGAGAAGGCGCGTGGAAAGTCGATGAAGAGCAAGGCTGGAACAAGCAGGCTTACGGTGCCGCAGCCCTGATCGGCTGTGCGGGCATCTGGCTCGCTGGAAGCTGGCTCGAATCCATGTAATTGCTACGCTTCAAAACGGCTATTTCTTCTCGTTAAAATGATACCCAAAACATACATATCAAGTTTGAATGAATGATCATCCTCACAAGGGCGTAAACGTGTCAACCACATCAATATACATGCGACTGTGATGGAAGAACCAAAACACAACTCCAAGTCAGATGTTAATTCCATGTAGGCGACGACGCATATAACCCATACCCTTCCGCTTCTCTGCTCATCTCCACGCCCTCTCGACTCTTGTGCGTTTCACAACTCACCAATCGAGTCTTCTAATGCGTTCATCTCCGTCGACACCCACTCTATGCTCTATCCACCACCACACTCAGCCATCCAGTTCAAACCTTGTCCGCCGATTCTCCAACAACAAGCATGCTAGCCCAACAAACATAACAAGAAAGACAGTCCAAACACGTTCTGTTTCCACACTAGTTTGTCAAATTCATGTACCCCCTCTCTCCCCTGCTACAAAAGATCGATGCCCAAGCATATCTGCCTGCTGAGCTGGTTGGTACCAATCATCGATACTCATTTTGCTGCATTTCTGTG
>JAODYC010000197.1:0-10162 GCA_026262405.1 Curvularia hawaiiensis | reverse complement strand
CTCTTTTTTAGTATGTTTTTTGAGAATGTGTTTGCACATCTTGTGCCGTTAACTGCACGTTTTATCAAGGTGAAGCTAGGATATGTTAGATAAAAGGACAGTTTGGACTATTCCGAAACGAAATTTTCATTGCTATGCATTATTGTCTATAATTTTTGCTTGCTTCTCAGGATGTGTTTATATGTGTGCATTATTCGTGTGAAAGTGTTCGTTAGTGCCTGAGGGCCATAAGAGAGGTATCATATGCTGTGTATCCGTCCGTACAAATGCACTGGTTTGCCCCAAACGCCATGTGGAAGAGATGCAGAGAGTAAAAGAGCAAGAAAAAGAACAGAGGAAATCGAATAGGGAGCGAGAATGACTCTCGCTAAGATCTCGTTTTGCAAAAGCTCACTGTGGTATTCCGCCCAACGCCATCTCTCTGAAACCAGCTGGAACAGTCCAGCCGTGGACGGCGCAAGCTCGTACGTAAGCGTCGACTGCCTCACTGACACCATAATCTGATGGACCGCCTGGTGCCAGAAGAGCAGGTTTGGGATCCGTGCTCGAGATAGCCATGCGAACCTGGAGGAGGACGGATTCGATTGATGAAACAGCGCTCCAGCCATCATTGGTCAGGAGCTCCATGCACATAGCACCGCCGGCAGTAACGTGACCACCTCCGCCTTGTGCAAAGCTGAGAAAGCGAGGCCGAATGACGCGAACGAATGGTGGACTCATGGGGTACTCCTTGCCAAACCGAAGCTCTAGTACGATACTTTTGATGTTCTTCTTTTTCATGTCCTGTGCAAGCGGTAGTTTGGGATCAAACGAATGCAGTTCCACAACCCATTGGTAAATGTTTTCGATTTTGTCTTCATCGATATGCCAACCTAGTTCGTGAAGCGGTTCTTTCTTTTGGATTGAAATGACCTCGCTAAAGTCTCTCATCAAGCGTTTCGTAGCAGAAGTTGTCGCCCATGCTGGCATCTCAAGCATAGGAAGAGTGGAGTAGTCCAGGGTGCCAGGTATGTAATCTGTGAGAGACTTTTGTGATCGTGAAGACTTGCTGAAAATCCTCGATGAGAATGAGGAAATCGCTGCCATTTTTGATTTTCCTTTGCTATCCGTGACTGAGTTTGGAGTGGGAATTAAGTCCACGGGCTGTTGTGGCTTGAACTCGTCTTCAAAGGTATCCAGGTCTTCAAAGGCATCAAGGTCTTCGAAGATTCTAAGATCTTCATCAAGAGTCGCAACACTGTCTGTATCGTCGCCATCGATTTCTATGGAATCGTATTGCGATTTTCCTGAGGTTTTGACACGTTTTGACTTTTCTCGGGTCTTGGTGTTCGTCCTGCGAGACGCAGCGATAGCGCGAATTGGAACGATGATAGGCCCGTCTACGCCTACTGGCGTCCGCGCTGGATCTTGTTCCATACACTCTAGTGGCTTTGCGATCGACGTGGTTGCTGTCCTGGCGTTCGAATCCTCAGTTCGAGTCTTCACAAAGAGGTAGCGCGTTTGTATCCAGTCGAGCTGAGCAACAACCAGGTGGGGGTTCTGGCTCACGTATTCCTGTGGTGCGTTGACAATCTCATTCAGTGCCAAAGCCTGTTGTATCTGGAGCTCGCTCATTGGCCAAAACATACCCCACTGACCCGCGTATCCCAAGCTAGTGTTGACGTTGAGGGCATGGTACACGCCATGGCCATACGCTCGGCCGTGCTGTGTCTCTTTGAAGTGAAGGCCCTCTCGGATAATCCCATGCCAATTGTATAACGGACTGCCATGCCAGGCAAAGATAGTGGGGTACTTCAGCAGCTTTAGCCTGACCTTGGTGTCTCTCACCGCTTGAACAAAGCGACGCTCCTTATCGGGAGCGCCCATTGCAAAACGGAACTGTGCCCAGCCACTCATGCCCCAGACTCGCTCTTCACCTTGGTAGCTGCTGGCATCTTCGTCGACCTGCAGAATACAAGCACGATTTGATGCAATGATCCAGCGCAATATGCCGAGGACTGCAGGTGAGAGACGATCGACCCAAGAGCTCAGTGTAGACTGTGATTTGCGTAACAGATAGCTTCTCATCTTTTGCACTGGTGGAAGCTGATCTAACAGCGTGGCTATGGTCGACTGCTTCTCATGAACCTGTAGGTCGTCAAAGTTGTTGTTGTAGATGTAGAATCTTGCGGATCGGAACTGATTTCGGGTGAGTGGCTTGTTCTTGGGTGGTGCTTTACTCGTTGCATGAGATCCTGGGTAGGGTTGGTGCGAGGCTTCACCAGACGCTATCGAGACGATAGGTTCAGATACTTTCACTGATGGATAGAGAGACGTATCTATCACACGACAATGTAAAACTTCGTTTTCGCCGTCCACTCTGATGGTGATCCAAGAGCCAGTCATCACAGGACAAGGTTTCTTGGAGTTCTCGAAAAGCATTTCCAGTGTAGCCCCGTTGTACCTCATAGTCAGCGCTGCTTGCGGACCTGACGCGGCAGGTACTGCCTGTGCTTCATGGTGCTTAACTCCAAGTAAGCCAGGAGGATAATTGACTTGTCCCTGATTGTTCGACTCCGGTGGTGGAACAGCCAAGCTGAGACCAGTGGGGAAGTCTTTGAGTCTTCCGCTACGTGCGCTGGCATAGCAGAAGCTAACCAGCAGGTCGACGACCTTTGGCTGAGAGATGATTTCGTGCTCAATACTTGGACCGAACCCCAGTGACATATACTGGTACAAGCATAGCGGGTTTTCGCAGACATAAGGCTTAATGGCCTGAAGATCGTCGGGCATTTTGCTGAAGCAGATCAAGCAAAACTCGGTGCATCGCACAAAGTGTCGTAGTACGAACTGTATTCCGACTAGTGGCAGGCAATGCTGTTGGCCAACCGTAGATGTAATGTGATCTGCAGTGACAATGTTGGGCCAAGTGTTGCTAACACGCTCGTCTTCATAGTACTTGGCGTGCGTCGCGTGTTGATGTTCATGCGATGAATTCAGAAGCATGTCGTTGTAGAACAGTTCAGCTCCTTGCCATGGCATTCCCCCATAACGGTATTTGAGGAGCATGGGGAAGCGTTGCTCGCACAGCTCATTCAAAGGCCTCGAGACAAAAGAGTTACGGAAGCCTCTGGGCGTCACAGCTAAAGCGTTCTGGGATTCGCCCTGTTGGGAATCCTGCTGTTCTTCTTCTTTGTTAACTGCAAACGCGGCAATCGCCTCTTGCATGGTTGGCTTGTATGTCGTGCATATGCCGGTACGGATTACAAAGCTGCGTCGGGCTTTTTGCGCGTCGTAGGACCTCAAATCGTCCATACTCTTGTAGCCAGCCGGGTAGTGAAAGATAGCCACCAGGTATTCTGAGGGCTCGACCTGCCATGCCCTCATAGCTTCTTCTGAGATGCCCAGCTTTGATATGCGAATTCCTAGGGAGACATAGCACGACAGACCCTCCATAAGAGGCCCCAGATGTCCGACCTTAAATCCTTCGCTCTTTGCGATCAAAAGATCAGTCCTAACGCGGTCTCGAAAGACAGCCGTTGCTTCGGTAAAGGCATCGCCTGATGCTGCTGCTGAGTTGTAAGCAATCCGGGGCTTGTGTAGCAAGTCGTCATCACCAGGAAAGTACTCTTCTTCCTCTTCTTCGTCGTCTTCTTCGTCGAAATCGCCGAACGCTTGTGAATCAAGCATCTGTGAGTCGCCGTCACCATCGGTCGACTGGAGTTTGCTGGATACTAGCTCGAGAATTTGAGGTATCGTCTTGCCAGCAACTGCGTCTGTGATGTCATTCAGGGCACCAGCAACGCTAGCGGATGCATTGTCGCCAGCAAAGATCATGCATGTATGGCTTGAGGGATAATCGGAGACGTCTTTTTATCGCGTCAGTAACCTTTTTGTCAACCTAGCCTCGTAGGGAATTCATCTTTCTAGTGAAAACATTGAATACAACAGGTGTTTGTGGCAACTACACCTACCTGTAACAAGAGCGGAAATCTTCAGCTGTTGGCCGTCATCGGCGATACAAGTGAAGGTAAACTCGCCATCGTCGCCGCCTGGTTGCACATGCGAGATACCTGCTATTGAGAGACCGTCGGTAGCCTTTTGGAGGTCGGCCTGAAATTGACGGCGCGGCATGTTGGGTTGCGTGGGTGTGGAGTCGTGGTTCGATTGGATTAAGAGGAGCGGGCGAGAAGCAGCAGTCGCTACCCATGGACACCCCAAGTAATGATGAGACGCAGACAAACGCCAGAAGACCCTGATTATGTAACGACGCGAGTGAGCGATGAACAGAGGGTTAGGGGAACGTGAGACAAATACGGTGACTTATGAAAGCCGCAGACACCTCTCTCCATAGTGCAATTACTGCGCCTACCACAATCGAGTGCAAAAACAACTCTCACTAACCCTTGTGAAATGCACTTACTAGCGTTTAGAGGCGAGAAGTGGATAGTAAGATTAGACTATCTACACATGCTTATGGCGTTGCAGTGATCTTGTTCGTAAGCTGGTCCTTTTAGGCGGAGTACTTTGTATCCAGCTATTTAAGTAGACAGAGAGACACTAACAGGTGCTTGGCAAGGCTATAAGGCGCATCGCTGCCTGGCGACGGTCAACGAGAAGGGCAATGGTCCATTCCACGGCTTAGGACTCTGGTGCCTGGAGAGGTGGAGCCGGTGGCTGAGCCACCCCGCAGCCTGTCCTAGCACAGCTATTTGCTACACGACAGACCACTCTGTTCAGTCGATCAGAATCTCTTTCCAAGGAGCCAATCATTATTATAGTCTGAAATACGTATAAGAGAAAGATCACAGCAAGAGTTACACGCAAGACCAAGATGCTGTCATATTTGAGCTCGATATAGCGCGCCCCTCCCCCACTTTTTTTAGACGCGGGATGGGTTCCGAGCGTTTGGCGCGGCTTTGAGCCCTGCCCAGGAACATCCGCAATAGCTCCTCCACATTTCGGTCTATACTTGTACATTATCATGGCAGTCGCCCAAGAAAAGACGACGACAGCAACACACAAGTCCACACACGTATCAGACCCCGCGCTCGCACCCTTTCTTCAATCGCAATTCGACCCCGCCGACTACCTCAATGCCACGCTTCCTGCGCTCTCACTAGGCTCAAAACCAAAGACCGCCAATGCTGCCTCGCTGGCCGATCTCTCGTCCCAGACTCAGGACCTCCTCTCACAGCTCAATGCCCATACTACACGCCTGTCAGCAATACTGACACAACTCACCGATGACATATTACGCACTGGTGGGCGACTGGCTTACGAGGTGGAGGTGTTGCGGGGAGAAGCAATCGGGCTTACAGAGAGCTTGACAGATGGTCTCAAGAGCGATGTGAACAAACTTCTCCCAGGCGGGCTGAGCCTGAAAGCAGACTCCGCAGAAGACAAGACAGAAACTCCTGTACCAGGCGCACCCGACACACCCAGCCAACCACCCGCCGCACCGCCAGCAGAAGCCCCAGACACCACCCCCGAATACATCTCCGACCTCCGCACCCTCACCACTGTCCGCTCGCGCCTGGAGAGCGTAATCAAAGTCTTCGGCGAAGCCATGCACTGGACGCTGCCGCCCAGCGAAGTCTCCCTCGGCGCCTCTCTCATCAGTGTTTCCGCCCCAGAACCCGGCACCGACAGCGCCTCGCGCGAGCAAAAAGGCAAAGAATTCGCTGCCTCGCTGCGCTCTGAGATCGCCGACCTCATTACTGGCGACCCAGAGGGTGGCATGCACAAGGCTGAGGTACGCATACAAGCGCTGCGAGACCTGGCACAGCTGTGGAAGGGCACGGCGGAGGAAAAGGCACGGGCCAAGTTTGTAGACGGGCTGGTCAAGCTGGCGGAAGACAAGCAGCGAGAGCTGGAGAGGGAGAGGGAGAAGAACAAGGGCCAGCAGAAGCTTGCTGTTCGTAGCTCTAGTGCGTCAAAGCCACAACAGCCTCAGCAGCAGCAAAGAACGGGTGGCTTCCTGGAGAATCTACAGAGAATACGAGGCTTTGTGGAATAATGAGACATGCATTGCACAATTCCGCGTTCATTGATAGATGGTATCACGTGATTACGCGTTTGCATTGCGCTCTGATACTAAGATGTCTCTCAACGGCATTTAGCCAACTGTGCAGCCCATTCATCATCTCATCCCAACTCCAAAACAATTAAAAACAGCCCTCAGGCCCAAATCCAGACACAAACACAAATAAAAACACAAGAGACAAACCTACTCTCCTGCCCCAGCCAGCGATATCTAGGCTACGACGGATCCCCCGCAGGAGCCAGCCTTGACGGCGGCTACAACTCACAGGTTCACCTTAAGCCCAAGATATGCGGCAGAAGGGTGGATGCCGGTAGTCGAATTACAAGGAAACAAACAACAAGTGGCTGTACAACGAAACGGATGCAAGGCTAACCATGCCCAAACAAAAACGCCCATCTTCATGCCGGGGTATCTCAATGACCGAACTCCGAAATAATCCACGCAACCCTACTTAAACGTGCTTGAAATTTAGACAGTGGGAATGGCCTCCAGAACAGCCATGGCGCGTTGGCCTTCGGCCTCGAACGCGAGAATCTGTTGCTCGCACGCCATTCGGAGCTTTTCTTCGCCCTTTTGCGCGTTGTACAGGACCCATTGCTGAATCGTCATGCGTTTCTCTTCTTCTGTGAGGCCGGCCATGACTAATTCGTAGAGCCGTTCGGAGCTCAAGTCGGCTGTTTGGGCAGTGTCGAGTCCCGCATCAACCAGTATGTCATTCATGAAGCTGTGGATTTCCTCTGGTGACGTAAAGATGGCATCAAGGTCAGCGGGCTGCCAGACTATGGCATCTTGTACGTCGTCCGCCTCACTCATCATCGGCGGGGTCCTCTTAGGGGTCCCGACTGCGAGATCTGCTGGCAGGCTCGACATGTCAAAGTCGTCCATGACAGTGTCCCTCACTCCTGTCGGTGTCTTCTTAGGTGTTCCAACGGGAAGGTCGCTAGGGAAGCTTTCAATGCTTGAGGATCGAATACGTTTCGGAGCAGGCTGAATGAGTTCAGAGAATTCTGTTTCTTCGACTGCCTCACTTGTGCGCTTCTTGCCACGAGTGGCCCTCTTGCTAGCTGTAGAGGCTGTTGATGTGCGAGTCGAGGCACGCTTAGTCTTGGAGGCGCGCTTGGTTTTCTTGGGTGCGGGGGCGGGGGCGGGCTTGTAGAGTTCGCAGAGGACAAAAAAGAGACATTCGGGGGATCGTCTGCGGTGCTCGTGCATAGGGTCGTCACCAATGTCCCATGCATCCAGTGCTAGAGAGCAGTATGGGCAGGTTACACCGTCTGGAGTGTCTGTCGCGGGATCGTAGAACCAGCCAGCGGCCACCATTTGGTCGACACTTGGGTATCCGGCAGCGACGTCAAGTGGCCACATATCACCAAAGGTTGACCGGCGTGCTGCCACCATCTTGTCGGACGTCGGGTCCTCTTCAGTCCTGCCAGGGTCGCCCGCACGTAGGCGAATACACGCGATGGTTGCGAAGCCGCAGCTTGGGGAATGTACTGCATGCTCAAAAGCAGGCACGTCGGCTTCCTCCCAGCCGTCTAGCTGGCACTCGCAGCTGAAGCATTGAACGTTGTCCGGGCTTGTAGACGTGGGTTTCCACACAAAACCGGCATACGCCAAATCTTGTGCCGAGGGTGCTGTGAGGGGCCATGCAGCTTTTGACTTGGTTCCTGCCTTCTTCGATCTGTTGCTGGCACGGCGTCCTTTGCCAGTCGTGGCTGCTCCCTCAAAGGTAGCAAGACGCGCGTGGTACGAAGCCAGCGACGCGTCCATGGCGTTGGTGTGGAGCGGGGTTAGGCGAGAAGATGATTTTTGGTGTTGGGCTTGATTTTGTATTTGATATTTAACAGCAGGCTTCAATTTGCCGCGTGATGCTGGGTGTTGCGGGTCTGAAGTGGTGTGCGTGCTGTGGTGTGTAGAAGCGCAGAGAGAAGTCGCGTCTCGAGACACGGAAAGCAGCGAACGAACATCTGATCCGCCAAGCCCTTTGTTGTTGGGAGCAACACGCTTACGTCATCCACACTGTCTCTTTGCGCAACCTCTGGCATCCTCTTCTGCACAAGATGTATCGACGCCAACCATTATTTCGGATAGCCTGGTGTAGAAGGCCGCTGGTGCATGCCAATCGCCGTTTCTTGTCATCGCAGAAGACATCGCCCACCGATACGCCCCATGCCTTCCAATCGCTGCCGCCAGACTGGGAGGATGAAGCTCCGTCGTTGTCCGACTTTACGGAGCTGCCACACAAGGACTTTGGAAAGAATCAGCTGATGCAGACGAATGAGGACTTCAAGCGAGCACTACGAGGCATACTTCGGAAATTTCCACCCGTCACCTATGCCTTTGCGTATGGCTCTGGTGTCTTTCCTCAGTCCGCTGCGACAGCTTCGCGCACAACACAATCGCCTCATCCAAACCCTCCCGACGCGATATTGAAATGGCAAAAGGGCGGTGGGAAAATGATTGATTTCATTTTGACGCCTCGCTTCTCCCAGCACTTTCACTCGCTCAATCTGCGCGAGCACAGAGACCACTATTCTTTCCTTGGGTCGCTTGGCTCAGGTGTCGTCAGCCATGTGCAGGAAAAGTATGGTGCAGGCGCATACTTTAACCCATACGTTGTAGTGAACGGAACAATGATCAAATATGCTGTCGTCAATTACGAAACACTGCTCCGCGACCTTACCGAGTGGGACACATTATACTTTGCCGGTCGCTTGCACAAGCCAGTCAAGATCCTCCACGAAGAGCCCAATCTCCGCGTCGCAAACCAACGTAACCTTCTATCTGCAGTTCGCTGCGCGCTTCTATTGCTTCCAGAGACGTTTACGGAGAAGGAACTATACTCTACAATCACAGGGCTGAGCTATCAAGGCG
Source organism: Curvularia hawaiiensis (assembly GCA_026262405.1). Classification (NCBI taxonomy): domain Eukaryota; kingdom Fungi; phylum Ascomycota; class Dothideomycetes; order Pleosporales; family Pleosporaceae; genus Curvularia; species Curvularia hawaiiensis. The sequence continues at coordinate 1,263 of JAODYC010000197.1, read as the reverse complement.
ACCCACGCATGCAGTATGGTAGCGAGAATCCCAAGAAGATTGACAACATCGTCACCCACCAGTTGAAAAACTTCCGGTATCTCTATCACGACCTTATAATGTCGCTCCCAAATATCAGGTACGCTGATGAGTCGGTGATTCGGAAGCCAGGCTGGATGGAGAACAGCGAGCTTGACCAGAAGATGTCGCAAGACATGGATCCCGAGCGGCGGGCCAGTATGGTCAGGCGATTGCCCAAGAAGTTCCGGGAGAAGGTCTATTTCCAGTATCGCGGCAAGTTTGGCATCTCAGGTCGCGAGTACCAACAAATGCTGGAGGCAAGGAAAGACGAATCTTCGGGAGGTATCTTGAAGAAGCAGGTTGCCGGTGACTTTGACAGGCGGATAGCAGCTGAGAAGGATGTTCCACAGATGGTCACCAAGGCAATCAACCAGACAGTCAAGTGGCCGTCGACCGTACAAACACTCAAGGGTCCCTTGACGGCGGGATTCTCAAAGTCCTGGAGGTACTTGCAGGAGAAGCGGGAAAAGGCGAAGATGAAGTGATGGTAAACCTTGCATCTTGAATGTGGCAGCCGCTCTTTTGGCATCAGTTATATTATGGCGTCACTAAGAGCGAGCTAGTCTTCTTGACTTTGTACTTGATATACAATCACATTAGCCGCCGTCGCGAAGCCCACGGGTCAGGCTTTGTACACACGAAAAATAGTCTTACGCAGCGTAATATTGTATACTGTGTCCGCAAAGCAATAAGAGGAAGTGACATGGCGCTTTCCTCGTTTCGGCATCAGAAGCCATCCTCCAGTAAATTTGCATGTCTATCTTCCATCTCTGTGAACCCGAATCAACGAATTTCCTCCAACTGAATGTAGGACACAGCCCCGCACAGCCGCACAGCCACCTAAACCCGCAATAGCTTAGTCTCAGCCTTCTTCACTCTGGATCTCTTCTTGTACTTCCATCAAAATGCATCCTTATCAATACCAGCCACTGGAGTACAGCAACTCTATTCGTATTCTTGTCCTACATCCAAGTTCAAATCAATCAGATTCCGTTTCATGCACAATACGACATAGACGACTTTCTGACACATCGCTCAACTACGAAGCACTGTCGTATACTTGGGGCGATGCCACTCAAAAGCGAGCAATCTATTTGGATGACAGCTCAGGGGAACTGCTCGTCACGGAAAATTGTCACAACGCTCTTCGGCGCTTGCGCTACACCCATGAAGAGCGTTTGCTATGGGTCGATGCCATCTGTA
>JAODYC010000196.1:15360-37176 GCA_026262405.1 Curvularia hawaiiensis | reverse complement strand
CACCATGGAAGATGCAGGATACAAAGCGCATTGTTCAATAGGCCACATCTTCATATGTAATCAAGTATAATTTTGATGGCGCATTCAAGAACAGTCTTTCGGATCAGGCCTCGGGCGTAAACTTGGCGGTTGTTGGAATCAGGTCCTGCTTACTCACGCTACACGATCGGTAGACACAAAGGAAGCTGCGTTATTCTTTCCCTTACGATGCACAATTTCGCCAACGTGATTATGGTAGTGGTGGGAACTTCGGACAGCCGCTCCGCAACCTTGACAGAAAGCCGCAATAAGCGCCAGACACTGAGACAGCGGCCGAGAAAAGTTCCGTGTGTTCATGAAGATTAGGCATGACGTAGAGAAAGCCGCATCTGGGCAGGTGTTTGAGGGGTCGATAGAGGATCTTGCGCATCGGGGCAGCTATGCTTGATGCCGATGTTTGTTTCGTCGATGGTGACAGCCGAGCCGTCGGGTGCAAAACGGCATGCTCAGTCACCAACGCACGCGTTGCTCTTGACAGCTGCAATATAAATGGAACATATCTATGACGGCTGAAACTTGTTGCTCCAATGCGCTAGGACGGCGGCAGGGCCTCGGCTGCCATGGCCTTTTGTCTCAGAAGTGTCAGATGTGTGCGCCCCGCATGCGCTTCACCGTGCAGTCGACGAATACTGTGGCTCGACGCGCGCCTCGCAGCGGGGACCCACGTGCTTGTTGCCAGCGGAGACAAGCATCTGCCTTGCTGATGACTGTCAAATGGGCAAAACGGGTTGCTTCGACGTTGGAAGGAAATGGGGTGCTCCCTTTCCGTCCGTTGTTTCGAGAAGGGCGGACAGACGATTGTGGAGCGAACAAAGATGGTGTTCATGCAGTTGGGCCGGTTGGCGGCGCACCAGTCGCACTTTTCTTTCCCAGCCTTGTGGAGCACCCGGGACAGCGGTTCCGCCAGGCTAGCGACGACCGTGTTTCAATCTGCCCTGGCTGTCTGGCCGTCTGGCTGTCTCGCGCTCCCCGCACTCTTGTCGCCTCGACACCACCTTAGGCCTGAATGTTCGTCTTGAACCTTGCAGCTATTCCTTGCAACGTTGCATCGGCCTGGCGCGATGCAGCCGTTCGGACTGTAGCTGAAACTGCTCCTCTCTGTTCCGTCAACGGGGACCATCGGACATCGCTACCGCCCCCTTTCCCCCTCCCCCAAGTAGGACCTGGATCGCTGCCGCTGACAAAGGGAAGGAAGAAGGATCATCATCGTAGTGCACTCATGTTGCTGGCGGCCAGTGCCGGAGACAGGCGACAGCAGACGTGGAGAGTGGGCCGCGTGCCCCTTGGGCCCCCCTTGAATACGACACTAGTAAGAGCTCTAAGTTGTGGTTGCCCCATGGCATTGGGTAGATGGCGCACGGCCAGGGCCTAGCAGCTCGCAGTGTTCAGTTCGCGAGCTCGACAGTCTTTCCGTGTGCGGCGCAGCTGAGGGGGACGGCAGCTAAGAGCCGCCAGCGCAACATGTATGATCCTAGGCGAACCACCCATCTGGGAGCGTAGTCGACTCTGGCACCCATCGGCGTCCTGACTATGTCCCGTGTCGGCGATTGCATGAGCTTCGCACAACCAATCTCACACGTTGCTTTTCTAAATTTGTCAGCGGGAGCAACGCTCTTTGGTTGCATGCATGAAGGACATGGACGGGTTCCTGTTTGTGTGTACGTCGAAGCGATGCTGACTAGGTGTAGGGCGCGGCAAAGATCTACGCCCCGGTGCCCTATGACATAGGTCGCTAGTGAGGCCTGTCATCTCTACATGGACAAACCAGGACGCCCATGTTAATTTTGTCCATGGCGGCGGCCCACTTACTCTACAAGCTGGACAGAACACATGCGTGCCTCACCGCCAGGTCAATTACTGCGACGCTGCTCGTATTATGGTTGCCGACTGCGGTCTGTAGTCTGGTCGAGACACACACGAGGAAATCATAGTCAAAATGTGGGACTAGACTGGCAGGTCCTGTTATGTAACCCTTCCGTACCGAACAATGATACGGGCAGCGGAACGGCGCGCGGCGCTGCAACAGAAAAATGATGCGGTCGTGGCCATGCAGCGCAATGCGAGCCCTGGGCCTGTCATGATTGACCAGGGAACTGTGGGCGTGGTGAGACCCGGGTTTAGCGTGCGACTTTGGAAACGTGCATGCTGCATTGTTACTCCGTCGCTGCATACCGGAAACCGCGCCAGAAGGAGAGGGGGCATAGGGTTGCGTATAGCGCGCCTCATGATGCTGGGCTGGGAATTGAGGACTAGACCCAGCAGAACTGGCGTCTCGCGTAAGCACCATGGTGATTGAGCAGTCGCGGAGATTATCGATTCCGCACGGTACTGTGATTTGGCTAGTCATGTCGGGCGTGAATGCAAAAGCGTCACTTGTGCCGATTGTGGCATGTATGTAGTATGTATATGTGAGTGCTGATGCTATACTGTGCAGTGTATGCTGCAGACACTACTGAGCCACGAGGGAGCGAAGAGCAAGAAAGGGGGGGGGGGCAGCGAGGGACGCCTGGAACGCCAATGCAGGCAGCCGAGAGGAGTTGATTCGCGCAAGGCTAGTTGCGAGGCCCGATATGGCAGACGACGAGCACAGAAGCAACGGGTCCTGTCATGGCTTGCTGCACATGGTAAATGGGGGGCAGAGAGGGCCATGGTAGGCGCGTCCCATTCGCTGGAGTGGAGACATGGTACGGGATTCCGCGCAGCACTCTTACCGGTCCATTGGGCAGGCCAGGCCAATACGAGACAGGACCGGGGCAGCGTAGAGTCGACGCATCCACACGTACAAAGAAGGGCCGCCAGCGGCGTACGTACTAGACGGCGATGACGCTGCGATGGTCATCGGCGAGGAAGCAGCCTTGGTGATGATACCATGCGCCTGGGTTGGACATGGTGGTGTTCGTCATGCGGGCGGTTCCATCAGACGACGGCGGTAGAGCGGCAGCGGCAGCGGCAGCNGCAGCAGCAGCAGCAGCGGACGGCAGTGGAGGAGGAGGAAATGCACGTATGTAGCGGCAGCGACGGCAGAGGACGAGCCAGCGCATGGGCGTCGGCGTGGCTTGTCGGGGGTGATGTGGTGTAGTGTAGTGTAGTGTACAGGATGAAGGGACAGGCCAGTGTGTTGGGCGGACAGGCGTGGTACCGCGAGTATGGTAACTGGAAAGGGCTAGGCCGGATTGGGCAGCTATGCCGCTCGCTCCTGCCGAGTGGCATGGATAGGCCACCTAATTAATAGCTGGCCTGCTAATGGCCTACGGCGCGGATGGGCCCAAGACGTGCAGTGCAGCGCGGTGCAGTGCAGTCAAAGATGGGTGGAGCCGCCTCGGACTGCCTCTTGCATTCATGCCGGCACGCCTGCGTGTAGTCGACCAGCCCCAGCGTCAGCCCGTTTCGCTTTTAAATACGTCGCGCCGCCCTCTCGCTCTCGCCCTCGAGAAGGAGTTTGAGATCCCGGCGGCCCAGCTCACCTGCTGCTACCAGACCACCACGACCACTCGTCCTGCCACGACCACTGCTGCCACCGCCGGCCCCCATATAGACGCCGCCCCGTCTCTCCCTCTGCCTCTCGCGCCCACGCTGCCGCTGCGGCCACTCGCCATTGTCACCGTCACCGTCCGTCACCGCCGCGACACGTGAAGCCACAGAGCGTGCCTTCGTCCCATGATCAGCGCCCGCACCGCAGCCCAGCACCTCACAGCCCCAATCTCTGCAGCAGCAGCTCACTAGCATCCGCCCCGGCAATCCGAGCCAACCCACCGAAAACCCGGCCATTCCCCCGCCCCTGAGGCTGTTCAGCGACCGCCGTTCGCTCCAATGCTCACGATGACATCGAATGGGTGAGTGTGCCGCTTCTCCCCGCTCTCTGTGCAACCCTCTCCAACCCCGGCGGCAGTGCGCCCTGCACTGGCCTAGCCAAGCGGCGCACTACCACACTTCGCACCAGGCTAACACGTCCCCCTCCCCAGACTGCCCGTGCCCGCTCAGAACAGCAACTACATGGAAAATGGCCGATGGTATCATGGCTTCCGGAGAGGGCTCTACATGTATCCGTGCGACGAGGTAGGCAGCCGCCCGCTCGACTCTCCCTCGCACCGCTTGCTGTGCTGACGCGACACACAGCCAGAAAAAGATCGCATGGACATTTACCACCAGTTCTTCGCCGTGGCACGGAGAGGCCAGCTGCATCAGGCGCCCGTGCCCGCAGAGCCACACTCGCAGCCCCGCATCCTCGACGTAGGCTGTGGGACAGGCATCTGGGCAATTGACATGGCCGAGTAAGTTTGCGCTCCGCGGCTTGCAATTTGCGTCCCGCAAGGCTAACCACGAACGCCCCAGCAAATACTTGAACGCAGAGGTACGGCTCATGCTCCAACACACCGCCCCAATGCGCTGCGCCCGCAGACAGCTGACGTGACTTGCTGCAGGTTCTAGGCTTAGATCTGGTCAACATCCAACCCGAAAAGTAGGTCACCCAAAACTGCATTGCCCCAGCGCAACACTGACGAATCCGCGCAGAATTCCCCCGAACCTGCGGTTCCGTGTACCACGCGATTACGAGAGCCCGTGGACGCTCGGCGAGGATTCGTGGGATCTAATTCACCTGCGCATGGCCTGCGGCAGCGTGACGAGCTGGCCGGAGTTGTATCAGAAGATTTACGCGTATGCAGTGCTCTCCCAAATCTTACCGTCTCTCGTCACCATCGCTGACAAGGGCGCCTTAGGCACCTCAAACCAGGCACCGGCTGGATCGAGCACATTGAAGTCGACATGGAGCCCCGCTGCGACGACTACACGCTTCCACCTGATAGCATGCTCCACAAGTGGTACGGCTGGCTGGCAGATGCCACACAACGGGCCTCGCGGCCCATCGCATACGAACATCGCACTCGGCAGCTGCTGCAGGCAGCCGGCTTCATCGACATACAAGAGACGGTGATTCGCGTTCCCTACAACACATGGCCCAATGACCCGCATCAAAAGGACATTGGCAGGTGGTACAACTTGGGCTTGACCGAGGGCCTGGAGGCACTAACCTTTGCCCCTCTGACCAGAGTCTACGGGTGGGACCTCAACGCCCATGTCCGGCCCATTATCGAGGCGGTACGCAGAGAGCTCTGCAACCGGAAAATCCATGCGTACAACAACATGTAGGTGGCACCCTCGTCCCGCTGCGTTGCACCAATTGTTTGTTCCATGTTACCCGCCCGATACTGACGATTTGATTTCTGTAGCCACATCTGGACGGCCCGCCGCCCTCAGCAATAGAATCCGGGCCACGAAGCTTTGCAGCGAGTCTGTTGGTCGATACGATGGCCAGCCATGTTTTGCACTGCGCACACACGGTGGGCGACACAGGCAAACCAGGCCAGGGATCCACTTGGCTGGATCCAACGTTCCGGAAGCCCTGCTAAGCGCTTGGATGCACCCGCGCCGTTACGCCTAGACCGTTTTTCCTTTTTTTCCCTTTGCGCTCTTTGGATGTTGTGCATTCGGCGAAACATTCCTAGCGTCCCTTTGGCCGAAGGCACCTGAAGCCGAGCCGTTTGGAGCTTTTGGAGCCTTGGAGCCTTGGAGTCCATGGGCAAACAGGAGCGGGGGGTGGGGGGAGTACGTTTGGTGCTCCTCTCGACCCCCTCTCTCTTTCTGTCCGTCTGTGTGCTGCCCCTGGTCACGATATGATCACGAAGTACGCAGTTTGTGTGCATGAGTCTGCTATCTACCCGCCCATGACGCAAAGTTGCGCATGGGAAAAACCGGCGTTCCTTTTTCTTTTTGCGGCGACTACCCTCTCCGTCTGGCGTTTCGGCATGTCTAAGAATATTATGATACCTCGGTTTTCCTTGAGAAGAAAAATGCAGCAGTGGTATTTGTGGAGCCCGGCCCGGCACAGTGGTTGCTACTACAGCGTGGTGTTTGTACGCGGGCGGCAATGGCTCGGCATGACGGCATGGACGGCGGCGGCTGCTGGCCGGGGCCTCTTGCCATGGCTTGCGTCTTGTATGATTTCATTTATGTTTTTTGTTTCTTTTTTTTCCTTCTTTGTTTCCCCGTTTCTGGTGTGCTCGTGGACGAGCCTTTTGATTGTTTTAGCAAGCGACTGGGATGACGGATGTCTCCGACGTGTACATGGACGCAGGCAGTATACTACATATAATAGCTGCGATATAGCGACTCCACTTTTGAACGATGGACTGACTCTGGGCGTGGCAAACGAAGCGATACTTGATATGTACTATGTCTATGAGGGCAACAGGAGAGGCATGCCACGCGTCGTTACCGAGCGGATGGGTGTTTCAGGAGGATAGAGGGCGCGTATGGTTTCAGGCGGTGCAGGGCGGGCGTGGTGGAGGGCCAGGATGGCGGACCGATGCCATGGCATTGAGCGTGCAAGCGAGCTGCAAGACGGCAAACACACGTCTAGGCAGCGCTGCACGATAGAGTTGACGTGTATACTATATGTGTGCATGGCGTGGACGTAGTAGTCGGTAGGTACATAAGCAACATGTCCGAGACGAGGGGCTGACTCGTGCACGACACGGACTGGACGAGTAGGTTTGTCGAGACAGATAACGGATGGGGGATGGACATATGACACAGGATAGACGTGGTTGGAGTAGTTGGAGTGCATCGCAGAGAGGGACCCGGGCGGAGGGCTGGCAGGTCGTGGTGAAGTCGATTGCGGCGATCCGGCGCTGTGGGTCCGACGAGGCTTCTCCCGTAAGCCGCGCCCTTGCCTTCCCGCGCGAACGAAGGAACAGACACACACACACGTACTACCCTCTTGTCTATCTTTATCGACCAAGAAGATGCAGTCCATGTCAGCCACCCGGCCTGCCTCGCGCGCGCCTCGCCCGGTGTGCATGCACCGTGTATGCGCAGCGAGACACGGATGCGGCCGCCCGCAGCCAGACACTCTGCTCTGCTCTGCTCGAGCTGATGTGGGCGTCACTGACTGCCAAAGCAGCGCAGCGCTGCCTCAGGCGCCGCCGCGCCCGCGAGAGTTGCTGGCAGAGGCACCCCACCCGAGATTATCCGGGCCTTTTTCGGCACCGCCATGGCCACGCCCACACGCACACCCACGCCCGCCTGGCAAACCAAACAAAGTCAACGACACAGCTGGCCAGCGATCGACACGGCCTTGTGCCCTGGGGATTCTAGGCGACGCGTTGGCACACACACACACCCGGTAGACTTCGGCCGACCACTCCCACGGGCCTTCTGACCGCCAGTCCTGCCACTCTGCCACTCTGCCACGCCCGTCTGCCACAATACCTCAACACCCGCTGCTCGCCTTCCTTTTGCGCGTCCCCAGGGCGCCGAATCACGTCGTGTCGCCAGGCACACCAGGCCCGCCTGCGTCGTCGGTCGCCAGTCAGCGTCGCCTGCCGCCCACCCGTCTCACTTACCAGCCGCAGGGTTCGGCCGCCTAGCAGCCCAGCCAAAGGTGCCACGCCACGGCTTGATTCTGCCTGTCCAGCCGCTTGCCCTCTCTGCTTACCACGCTGCCGGATAAACTTTGTCCGCCCGAGACATGCCTCTCCCGCCTCACCTGCCACGGCCATCTGCCACATGTCTCCCACGCTCCAGGCGACAATGCCGCGTCTATAGTAAGTCTATACTACATCATTCTCTCATTCCCGAGCCCATATGATGACAACGCTGGGGCCAGAAGAGTTCCTCTCCCCGTCTGCACTGCCCTCGGCAAAGCTAGGGGATCGCAGGAACCATGCTTTCACAACCAGCAACCTAACATCTTCTCACCTTGCCTGATACCACCCTACTATAATACTCGGCTACACTACTAGCGCTGGAACATCGTGTCGTACATGCCTGTAGACTAACAATTGGCCAGGATCCCTTTTAGCCTCCGAACCATCGCCACTACCAGCCACGCCATGGTCGGTGTACGAGCTTGTGGGGTTGACCCAACTGTTGCCCAGCCCGTGCCTGAATCACGTAGCCTCTTAACTCGAGCTGAGCCTGACTGGCCGCACCCCGACAGGGCGGCTGACACCGCTTCGCCTTTGTCTGCCCAAGACGGCTCTCTCAAGCCCCGGATATAGTACCCCTCCCAGTATAGTCGATGCTCATACTTTCGCCAATCATGCCCACGTGTCTTGCCCTTCACCAATGCTGTCGAAACAACGATGCGTGTGCTTGGTGCTCTACCAAACTTACCTGCTCTTGGGTATCTTCTAGTCCCTGCCAGTCTGCCTGGTCTTTGCCGATCCTCATCCCCATCTCTCTTCCACATGCTACTATACACTAGACTAGTCTCCTGCATTGCGTGCCATCACATGTTCTGCAGAAACCTAAACTCTCTTCCATCGGCATTTCTCTTAGCTTTTCCCTCACGACCAGGGTCCAGGATTACATATGACATGACAAAACCAGTTCGGGTCCCGAGGCTGCGTCGCCCTGGTGTTGCAGGCATACTCCCTCTTCGCTAGCTTCTGGGCTAGGCTATGATATGTAAATGCCTGTCCTTGTAGCTTGACGTCAAAGTAGGGTACGCTAGTACTCACCCTTGTCACTGCTTGTAGTACGTATCAGATGCATGTTGCACGTTTTGGACGTTTGCACTCGCACTTGCGCTACATGCACTTCACATCTATAGGCAAAAAGGCCACGTGACCCTGTACTCGCAGTTGCACATCAACAACGAGCTGGTACCAAGGGAAGCTGCCCCTTGCCCTGTGGCTTCATGCTGCAAGTAAGAGCCATAGGGCTGTTGTCCAAAGCAGACAAGATCAAGCCCGTCATGACCAGATAAATCTTGCTCAGGCAGCCTTCTTCTTCCTCATCTCAATAAATTCCATTGTTTGCATCAGCTTCCACAACATCTGGCCTTTAGCTCTTGACACCCACTTCTCTGCTCATCATCACTTGTTCCATCAATACTGCCTTCTGAACGACACAATGGGTGCCGGCATCTTTGCACCTCACTCCCAAACGTCCAAGGACCCCGAGGCCACAACCCATTATGATCGACGACACCTTTTCCGTCAACTCGCAGAGCTCGCATTCCACTTGCTGCATCTTGTCTCTGCCATTGTCGTCTTGGCTATTTCGATCTACTTCATCCATAAACACCGCCCAGGAGTTGTTGCAGCACCGTTCTGGGCCGCGCTGGTGAGACCCATCTTGGTCCAGCCAACACCGTCCGCTTCATACATAGACTGACTCTCTACCCAGGCCACCATGGATATCCTCATCTGCCTCTATGCCTTGTTCCTCACCCTGTTTCGGCACTGTGCCGGCGGCATCGCCCCCGCCATGTTCACCCTTGCTGGCCTCTGGCTCGCCGCGCTTGTACTCGCCCTGAACGGCTATTTCAACACCATCTGTCATCTCGATGAATGTAGCATCAAAAGTGCACACATTGCTTTCGCACTCCTGGCTTTGTGAGCAATCCCTTGCTTTAGGCGTATACTAGGCTAACAACTAGGTAGTTTGATGAGCCTCATCGCCATGTTCGTGGAGATGGTGCGGTGGAGGCACAATCGTGTGTCTACGCTGGTCGATGACAAGGCGACTCAGACATCGGGTCCCGTGACTGCTACTACGACGACGACGCCATTTCCAGCCCAGTCAGCAACACTGCCTCCTCAGAATACTCCATACCCTGCGCAGAGGGTTCCACTTCCTCCTCAGAACACGCCGTTTCCTGCTTAAGTGCTTCAAAGTCCTGGCTATGCACGTCTACGAGTACAGATGAGTGGGGTGTCGGGTATCAGAGAGATTTGGTTGTGGTGTTTATGCGGAGATTGAAGGCTGACTTGCCATGCATTGATTGAGCCCTAGGTTGTTGTCACCATTTTCTTTTGTGTTTTCTTTTTGTTGTTTTCATCCTTCTTACGATGCCTTCACGGGCGAACGTATACGGTACTTCAGCAGAGCATTGTCATTCACATGTTTTCTAGATTCTGCTCAGATTGATCTCCTCCTTTCCCTGTTTTTGCAGTGCTTCTGGTCCTTCAATCTTACGTGACGAGCTACACTCTCTTTCGGATAGTTCTTGGTACACAGGCACCATACACTAATGCCTAGGTGAATTGGTTCGAAAATCCAAGGAGACATCTAGTGCTAGACTCTGAAAGCCCAAGCTCCAGCTTGGTACATTCCCTACAACCAACATCAGATGCGACCGCGATCCAAAAATTTCTTGGGCAAGTCCACTGTCTTTGCACGCATATACTCGAGCGTATCTGCAAAACGTCAGTTCGACAAACCAAACAAAGAAAAAGAGAGACCCGGACACCACTAACGTCGCTCGTTCATCAGCACTTACTTTTTCCTAGCGTATCCAACTCCGAACTAGCATTGTACCCGCGATCCAGCTGATCGTGCAGCAAAAAGTGCACCGCGCGAATCCCTTTAATCTCAAATCGATCAATCGCCTTGCCCTTGTACTCGTCCGGCCCAAGCAACTGCTTGACCCGTTCCACCGTCATAAACGAGCGCAACCAATCCCACTCGTCGTCGTGACGGACAAAAAACCCACAGTTGCAATCCGATGCCTTGTCGCCCGAGCGGCCGGCTACAATATAGCCTAGCGGCGCGCGCACCGTCTCCCCAAAAGTCACGAGATCGACCGGCGACTCCGTCTCGTACGAGGCCTGCTGGCGTGGGTACTCTTTCGTTATCCTTGGCGGACTCAGCGGCGTAACAACATTGTCGCCAAACAAATAGTGCACACGAAGTGGTAGCTGGTCCTGTGGCAGGAGTGCAACCCAGTACTCATAGTACGGCTTCGGCGCGACTTGCCGCAGGTCATTGGTTAGTGAGAGGCCTGGCGCGCATTGCAGGAAGACCTCGAGACACCAGCGGTTGAAGCCGTTTGGGATGTCCGGGCGCACGAGTTCTGGGTCAGCGGACTGGGCGAAGACGCGGAAGTCGACGGTGGCGGCGTCTTGGTTGCGAGCGTCGAGTGGGGCGGTGCCAATGGCGTGGAAGCGGAGGGTGGTGAAGCGGTGGATGTTCTCACCCATAGCTGGGCAGTTGTGAGTCTGGGTGAGTTGGATCCAGGGAAGTGATATACGTACCGTATCGAATCTGGTCCTCGGTAACTTTGCACTTCTCCTCAATGTCAAGACCACACATGTACATGTGCCATTCGCATTGCCAACCTGCCGGCGCAGTGATGCCGACTTTCGTCGTAGGCGGCGGAGGCAACCCCTTGACACCTGTAACACGAACTCGGTCCTCGCCAATCTGCTCCATCTGGACATCTGTTAGATCGGCCGTAACATCGCAGTTGTAGTACAGCGGTCCCTGGATCTCGTAAAGCAGCTGTGAAGCACATGATCCCACCGTTACGCATCCTAACTCTTCCTGTCAACATTTCAAATATCATCAAAGGCAATAGCATAATACTCACCCCCACTATCCTTCTCCTTGGCAATGTTAAAACTCCCATTGTACTCGACCTCTGCAATCGGAAACCCCATATTCACATGTTTCCCTGTCTTGATCAAGTCTTTAAACATGGAATAATACCCTCCACAGACATAACTCGAGCACTCGATCAAATGGCCCGCCACCAGCGCTCCCGCCAGTTCGTCAAACTGGTCGTCACGCCAGTCATGCCACCACCTACGCGAATCGCGTCAGCACATCTCCCCAGAACATCCCGACAAAAAAGGCTAGAGGGAGGGAAAAAGAAGAAGAGAAGGAGGAGAAGGACGAGCAAAGAAGAAGCAAAAACTTACGCCGCTGCCCCAACTACAGGCGCCGCATCCGCCACCCTCCCCGCAATCACCACATCGGCGCCTCCCCTCAGCGCCTCTGCTATACAAAGTCCCCCCAGATACGCCTGCGCACACACGGGCTCCAGTCCCCACTCCTCCAACCCCCGTCCATGCATCAAACTCTCAAACTTTTCTCCTTGCTTAATCAGCCCTTTGACCTGGCCCGTTACATCGTCCCCTTCGATCCACGCGACTTTCAAATGGCCAGCCCCGTTCTTCTCGAGGAGGTCCAGCACCACTTCGGCGAGCAGCTGGGTATCTGAAGCGCCTGCGTTGACGGCGAGTTTGGTTTTGTTGAGGACAAGAGATGGGATGGCGGGGACGAGGCATTGCAGGAAGGTTTCGGCGTACATTGCTGTTTTCATGCGGTCTTGTAAGTTTTGGGGGGACGTGGTGCTGGTGCTGGTGGATGAGGAATTGTTGTTGCGGATTTTGCCGCTGCCGTGCTGCGTCATGGTCATTTCGGAGAGCCAGTCGCCTGTTTGGGGGAGAGGAGGGAAGTTAGTATCTGAGGGGGAAAGAAAAGAGGCGTCTTTTGCGAGGGATGCAAAGGGGGGAGGTATACCCATTACAACATCGACGTCTGGGTCGCTAGCCATGCGGGCAATGGCGGTTGAGCGGTCGGTGAAGCCGCCTGAGCAGCCGGCGATGCGGACGGCGCGTTTGCGGGAGGTCGAGGGCGACATTTTGATACGTTTGGGGGTTGGAGACATGAGTTATTTCCAGCAAGAAGTAGTCGACATAAAGGGTGGGTAGATATGAGGGAGCGATGCGTATCTCACTATGCATGTAGGAGGTTTGGAGAGTTATATACATAATTGGCCGGAATCTTGGACGGACCCAAGGCAATTCGTAGCCATCCTGGACATTGTTGCGTTGGAAACTGGCCAATGGTAGATGATGATCTTGCCTGCTACAATGTCCCTTCTATCCGTCTCGGAGTGCGTTGCGGATAATAGTTCACGGGGGAAGACGATTTCCTGCATATGGTTCGGGTGGGGTTGCGGGGAAGAGGGAGGATACTGGGTTTGGCACTTATGTCAAGGAGACAGTTTTCTGCTTTGGAATGCTGTGCTAGCGAGTGGTTCAAATGTAACCGAGATTTAATATAATACCAATTTAAATTGTATAATACTTTTTTTTTGTAGCAAAACGTGTCGAGACATGATTGATAGAAGTTAAGAAGGTAAGGAAGTTTTGTGGTGTAACGCCATGAGATGTAAACATGAGTCATGCTCGTATTCGTTCACAACCAGCATGAGTCAATTCTATCAGGTCATTCATCCCTGTTTGGAAATGCGTGTAATTGACCTCGAAGGTCTCGATTAAAAATTCCTCGCATATATTTACACAAAACACGTGAGCAACACTGAGTTCCCTCTTCATCAAAACTTCTCTCCAACACTTGCCTCAACCTCTAGCCCCGGCATCGCCACACCCTCTAACGTCTCTACCAGCTGTCTCGGCCCCACATATCCCTTGTTCCTAATCCAGAGATACCATCCTCCTAGCAAGATAGTCACTCCGCCCACCAACGCACTAGTGTAGTTCATCGTAGTGGTATCGAACGGCACGGCAAAGGGGAAACAGTAGATAGGGATCCAGACAATCATGTATGCACTCGCCAAGCAGGCGACCGTGTAAAAGACAGGATCAGGCATCGTGAAGGGGCCCTTGACCACGTGTCTGCGGCGAGAGAGGATGTTTGGGAGGATAAATGCGAGAAAAGACATCGAAGACAAGACGATGAAGGAGCCGACAAATGCACTGAATGCGGTGCTGCTGCCAATGTAAATGCATCCCAGAATAGTGTTGATGACACCACAGGCTAGCGTTGCGTTGAATGGATTTTCCCACTTGCGATCTACCTTTCCGACCCAGTTGCTAAAGGGTGTTGCGTCGTCGCGGCCGAGCGTCCACAGCATGCGTCCACTGGTGATGTAGCATCCGATGTTTGTGCAAAAGGTAGGTAAGAAGATCACAATAAGTAGGCCGAGGGAGCCACCGTGTGAGTTTGTAGCCTGGCGGTAGAGTTCGGCGAGGGGAAAGGGCCAGGGGTTGGAGAAGAGAGAGTCGAGGTCATTGACTGAGTAGAAGATTGTAATGAGGTAGAGGAAGGCGGTTATGAAGCCGACGGTGTACTGGGCGAGGATCGCTTTGGGAATGTTGGTACGTGGGCAGGAGAGTTCTTCGGCGAGATGAGATACGCAGTCCCTTTGAGAAACGTTAGTAAGAAGCAGATGTACAAGTAAGAAACAAAAAAAGGTATACTGACGGTGTTCCGACAGCGAAAGCTCCGTTTAGCATTCCTGCGCAAAACACGAAGCCATCGCTGCTCCATCCTGCTTGATTCGACCACTGCCGCCATACAAAATCGGTGCTCGCGTACCCTTTGCCGGTCTGACTTGGCATGATTGCGCATACCATGACGGTAACAAAAACGCCCAGAAGAATGAAGAAGAGACCAATGTTTGTGAGTTTCGGAAGAGCGCGGTTGGCGAACATGACGACTGCGCAGGAGAGCCAGGTGATAATGAGGTAGACGATGAAGACATGCCAGCGCTCATACGCATAGCCTGGGTGGAACAAGCCGTACATCGAGATAACTTGGTTTGCGAGAATAGAGGATATGGAAGCTGTGCCGAAGATCCAGCCTAGGGCGTTCCACCTGCGGGTTATCAGTTTTCGCTTTTATCTTAAGGCTTTTTGATGACGGTGGACGTACCATCCAGCATAAAATCCAATGACCTTTCCGAACCTCGCACCGCCTGTTACGCTTGCCCAATGATATACACCAGACGAAGATGGAATGGAAGAGGCCATCTCCGCAATGCAGGCCGCAATCATAAAGTAGCAGCACGCTACAGCGACGAACTCGTAGATGACACCGGCAGGACCGCCATTGTAGAGAGCAATAACCTGGGCAAGTTAGACTCAGGATGTGGTCAGATGGAACCGACATACGATAGAACCGCCTAGCGCAGCCCAAACATTGCCAGTGGTGATGCCGATGGCGCAGAGACTCAGAAGACTAAAGTTGCGTTCGAGCTCTTGTTTGTGACCGGAGGCGTTGAGAACCTCCGTGACGCCCGTCGCTCGATCTACATCCTCTGGCGTTGGGTTTTCTGACGAAGGCCTCTTTTCCATGTCCATTGGTGAGGGTTGGCTGATGGACGAGGAATGTTTTGGGTGAAAGGAAATGAAAGAAATCGACTACTGATAACTCTCGGCAGTCACACAGAAATGCAAGAAACAACGGCTCCGGAAGCCTCTATCTATGTAGCAAAAAAAGGGCATTGCTACTTCACGTAAGTATATGTGCTAAGAGACAAGGGAAAGATAGCACTCCATAGCACTTGCATGGTCTAACAATGACGATTAGAGAAGCGACTAGGCCAGAGTCTAGATGAGGGGCAAACGGATGTATAGAAAATGAACCTTGTCGGCATTTACATTGGGGACGGGGGAGGCGTGCGTGGGCTGGTGAAGCTAGTCAAATTGTGTTGCTTGGAGCTGATAAGGAACCCGGTCATGCAAGGTAAGCCGCAGGGTACAGATAATCGATCGCAGCGTAGAGATAGTCAATCTCAGTGGGCTGGGTGGGAATACTGTGTGGGAACCAATGGTGCATCTTCCGTGGAATATTGTAGAGATACGCGAGAATTGTTTTTGATGAGCTGCGTGGTGGTCGAATAACAGGGTGAGGTAATGCGAGATAGATAACGTCCCTGGTCCACTTATAAGGCGTACTGCAGAACTCCAAGCCGGCAACAAAGTCATTATAAAAGCCTACAGCACCGCTTGGTACGAAAGGGCTGCGTTATTTATTCCCATGTCGTAATTCGCAATGCTGTTCAGGGGCATGCGAGCCACTACACACAGAGGTGTACTTGTACCCTTGCCGTGTCATCCTCCAGGCGTCAGGCCCATTGAGTATCATTGGCTTTTGGAGACATATCTGCACTGGAAAAGTTCTAGACCCGATATAAAGCAGTGAAGACATGGAATAGGACACAAATGGGGAACAAGAAACCTGCAGGATATGCATGCAAGAAGCACGAAAAGTAATTTAGGCGATGCATTGGAAGGGAAGAAGATTATGTTACAAAGAAAGCCATGTGATACGCGCTATGCTGTGCCTTGGGTAGTATACACAGAGAAAACGCACCTGCAACTCCGAGCCCATATCGCCCTACCAGAGGACCATTTATTAGTGTTTGTCTCATCCCGTAAAGCGTGAGCGACGCCGATTCTAATGTCATTGCAAATGTCACGTCAAGTCATGCCGTGGGTGAAGAAAAGGAAGGAAAGGCGAGCCCTAAGTGCGCATCTCGGTGTCTTCGCTGTCATCGACGTCGCCAATCTTGCGCTTGTTAGGTGTAGCACTGCCCTCGTCGTCGACATCGAGGCCGTCGCCTTCAGTCCACTCGGTGACTTCCCACTCGACTTGAACTCCGCTGTCCGTGTGTCCTCCACGCTGCTGCTTAAAGCGGCCCAGACGAGTGTTGCGAACAATCTCCTCAAACCACGGAGCGCCGCGAGACTGCGGGCCTGAGCGGACGGCGGTACGGGAAGGATTTGCGCGGGTGGGTGCAACGGATCTCGCTTCCTCATCGTCGCTGCTATCGCTGCTAGGCAAGAAGCCAAGGTCGCCCAGCAACTCCTGATCTTCGTCGAGCAAGCTACCGACAGTCAGGGAGATGTGTTCGGCATCGTCGCGTGTGCGCTCGTTCCAGGACGTAAGTTGGGTGCCGCAATAACCGCAGAACTGGCGGCGGGTGTGGGATGCAAAGGGTGATTCAAAGTTGCGCTTGATGCTCATTCGCGTCTCATCAGGGAAGTGGGCAAAGGTGGCCGACGTGTACCAAGGCAGAGGCACGCGCAACCAGAGAGTGAGCGGATTGGCGGCATGGTATCCTGTTATCCATCATGGCTTGTCAGCAAAAGCATCGTCATGGCGGGAGGAAATGTCGACTTACGCGACGCCGGTGTGTTGTCGTATCTCAACTCGGCCTGGCGCACCTGCTGTGGCGGAATCTCAATGACATAGCGGTTACGTCCGCAGGCACAAGAGCCGTGTAGTGTCTGTGTCGCCATCGCGGAGGAGGCTGATGCCATGCTTGATCGGTAGTGTTGTTTCGAAGACAATTGAGGCGTTTGTAGATGTTTTGCGGGGGTTGCGCGACCAAAGTGAGCGTGATGTCTGTTGCGCTGTGCCCCAGATGTTGCTCAACGGTCCGTGCTGCGATTGGTCAGGCGGTTTCAGATGGTAACTACGCTGGTCAAGTCTCAGCTAATTGTACGTTTGGAGGCCGTGTCTTGGAGAGAGTGGGAGATGAGTTATACCATACAGCTCAATCTCCGCGCTGCAGTCCAAGTGGCCGTCTGCCTGCATGCTTCGTTGTGGGCATCGCGTCATTGGGTGGGGAAGCGGTCCCA
Source organism: Curvularia hawaiiensis (assembly GCA_026262405.1). Classification (NCBI taxonomy): domain Eukaryota; kingdom Fungi; phylum Ascomycota; class Dothideomycetes; order Pleosporales; family Pleosporaceae; genus Curvularia; species Curvularia hawaiiensis. The sequence goes on along the minus strand of JAODYC010000196.1, from coordinate 19,951 downwards.
AAAGGAACATTCGAGCATGCCCCAGCATCTTCGCGAAGCACGACCATGGTGCACGTCTTGTCCATGTACGACTGGAAAAATACTTGGAAAAAAAAATACTGAATGATGTATGTACGTAGTGTGACAATATACTTTGCTCCGAACCTTTACCCAAACCCAGTGCCAATCGCACGTGACCTGGCCTAAGCATCCTCAATCTTTCCCTGCCTCAGCTCAATAGCTCTCTGATTCACCTGGACAATGGCCTCTCGCGCACCCTCCCAATGTCTTCGCTTGCCTTCAAAAACACGGTGTATATGCGGGCTCCAGATGCCTCCCATCATCATGTTGCAAAACCGTCTCTCCCGGAGCCAGAATGACCACCCTTTCCATCCGTAGCCCAGGTACTCATTGACTCCCGTGCCAGCCAGATTATCCATGGCTCGTAGCCACACGCCGGTATCGCAGTGACCCGGCGACACGTTTGGACTCCGCCGTGCGTGACCAGCGAGCCACTTGTGATGTTTGTCCACGGCAGCAATCATCTTGCGGCGGCTGGGAAGTTTCGACTTTTTGGCCCAAACCTGTGCGATAGCCATCGAGGTCATGTCAAATATTGGAAACCCGCCGGTTGTCGCATGTACGTATCCTATGAAAGCCAAGCTGTCTGGCTTCTCTACCGAGAAGATGTTGTGGTATAGCCTGAACAGTGGCTTGCCGTTGGACCCAGGAGCGTCCATCCACCGCCGCGGGTAACATGAAGGATCGAACTTGGAGTCGATCATGCCAAAGTCGGACTTGTATCCTGTGCACCATATTATAGCATCGACTTCGACACATGTTCCGTCTTCGAGCTCTACTTTGGTATCGGATAGGACTCTCCGGATGCCTGGAACGGACGAGATGCAGCCGTCTTCCAGGTACGAAATTAAGCTGTCAGATACCACCGGCACCTTTCCCACCGGCTCCAAGCGCCACTCGGGGCGGATGCGGAAACTTTTATCCTGGATTTTCTTGAGTGCTTTGTCAAACAGCTTCTCCCCAAGCCGTGGAAAGAACTTGGTGGCTACAACTTGAACAGTGAAGAGTCGTAAGTTCATAGCGAAGTCCATGGGCACGCCGTCGACGCGCCGTGGGAGCTATCCTCAAACATTAGTTCAGACGTTCTATCGGGACCGAAACATGCCACAGGGTACACTTACAACTCTTGCTCCGTGGCGATGGGCCATGTAGATCTTGTCTGCAATACCAACCAGTGAGGTTGCCGTGTCGGCCGCTGTGTTGCTGAACCCGACAACCATGACTCGTTTTCCTTTAAAGTCGCTCGGCCGCTTGAAGCTTTGCGAGTGTATACTTGTACCGGCAAACTGGTCCATTCCCTCAATGGTTGGCTTATGTGCCTTAGCCACCATTCCGCCAGTAGCCATGACGACTTTGTCAAAGTATTGTGCGCCCTCTCCTTGGACTTGCACGACCCATTTTTGGAGCGCTTCATCAAACGTAACTTGATCAACACGTGTATTGAGCCTAAGGTAGGGTTCCAGCTGAAAATGCTGCGTGTACGCTATCAAGTATTCCTGGACCTGTGCGGCAGTAGGGTGAGAGGGCATATGGTCGGGAAAAGGAAAATCTGTAAAGCAGGTCCGTTGCTTGGAGCCGTTGGCTATGGTGCATTCCATGACTGATGTCTGCTCGTGTGTTGAGTACTGCCACAGTCCGCCGACGTAGCCATTGCGATCAAATCCAGTTACGTTAAACCCCTCTTCTCTTAGGTTCTTGAGCGCTACGAGCCCGGCGGGTCCTGAGCCGTACAGTCAGCAAAGTCTCTACTACATTCGTCGGATGATGAGCTTTACCTAGACCTATGACAGCTACTGAGGCGGATTTGTCCATTGTGTGAGTGTCTCAGTAAGACAGTGGTAAAGCAGATGTTTTTTTATCACCGCCCGCACCTATCCTGTCCTGCCTCAATATCGGCCATACGGGCGGCATCTATTATTTGCACCAGACCCTGGCACACTAGATATGTAAGGAGAAGTGAACAGTAGACTAACAAATGTACGTTCCGCTGACGTGTTCATACTCAGTACCACTTGGGTAATGCTACGGCCTCTTTCTCGGTGGTTTAGATGCTTGGACGAGAACTGACCCGCTATCACAGTCAAAAGTCCCAAGTCACAATCTCACTCTTTAGTATCAAAAATAGCGGAAAAATCTGTGAACAATTCACATCCTTCACTATACATCGAAGGGTTCGTCTCTCGACTGTGAAAGCCAACGACAGCATGCTGTCAGAGTTTGCGCGTATATGCGCCGCGGTGGCACAGTAAGATGTATCTGTGCAAGTCGTGATCTCAACGCACTCAGAACGTCACTTGCCGGTAGTTGTGCCGAAGCGGGCTGGATCCTCCGCGGCTAGCACGCCAATTGCCGCCCGCCCGCTGTCAGGTCCTTTTCTGTCCCGCGGTGGCAACCAAGCAAGCACTGCAAGTCTCCAGTTTGGGAACACCCTGCGTTAGGCTAACCTGCCGCCCTGGCTCTGCCGTCGCGGCTGCACCGCCACAGCAACGGAGTGGCGTCGTGCCCCGCTCCACGGCCCACCCCCCACGTGCTGTGGTGCCGTAAAGTGCTTTTACGGCCTCGTATTGACCGGAATGCTCCCAACAAATTGCTTTGCCCAGCTAATCAACCGGCGGAGCGAGAATTACGTGCTTTTTCAGATCGCGATTGGTCGTTGCTCCTTCGTCTCAAGGCAGCAGCAATGCGGTCGCGCAAACGAGACGGCCATCCAAAGTGATAGACCTGCCAGCTCCACCACTTCTCATCTTCGCCATTCTTGCCTCCCCACAACACACCCTGTCGTCCCATCGTCCTATTGAAAAGTCATTTACGTAAACTGCCATGGCTGGGCAACATCCACACCCCGCCAATCCAAACCTCAGCTCGTATCCCTCGCCTCCATCCATCTCGTCGCAGTCCAGCGTGGCCTTCACCCCGAGCGCCACATCAGTTGCTGATTCCTCTGACAATGAGTTCGATCCGACCCCTGTACACAGCCCCGGAGGTCCTCAATACGATGATTTGCCGCCGTCCTACGATGATGCGAGGCACCAGGCTGTCCACGATGCACGCAATGGCATTGCCCCTATAGACCCAAACCAAATCGAAGCTCATCGCATTACCCACGGACAAGGACCTAACGATCCTGAGATATGGGAATACAGGATCAGAGGAGAGCAGCTGGACCCCGCGAGTGAGCAGGAACTAGCCCCCGATTATGCAAATCACAGGAGCGACAAGGCCACGAGTGTTCCTGTTCAGCATGTCGGCTCCACGGAGAATATTCCTGTGGGACGTGTGGGAACCGAGTTCAATCTGCCGCCGCAGACGTCGGTTGACTTAGCCTCTGCCATACTAAACCAAGCCTTGGAGTTTACTCGCCAACAAGCGAGTACCCCCGCCCACCACTCCCCACGTCTGAACAGGATCATCGCCATTCCTGGCGAAGGCGGGTCGGATAGGCCTTCTGGAGAACACGAACAGTTTTTGTGTGCATACACTCAGACATTGCACGGCCATGCTATCGAACCAGATCAATTTTTGAACTTCTTGCGTGGCCTCAACGTCCTGCTTAGATCGACCAACACGACCGCCTCGGACCTACTACATGCATCTCTGCACAGAGACGAATCATCTGACCTCGTCGATCAGTACATCAGAGGAGCCAATGAAGCCTTCTTTGCTCCACGTGGCTTGAGGGTGTCGTTTCGTAGTGAGGCAGCGATCCTCGCATCTCTACCTATTCCTACTGGACCTGGGCAACGAGATGCCGTCGCTAGTCGTCTTTTGGAAGAGCCCCGATCTGCTGCTGCACGCGCGCAGAAACTAACCCCATGGATCGAACCGCTCAATACTGAGAAGCTGCCCGCGCCCAGTGAGCACATGTACAGATTGCATGAGATGGGCGAGCGCTTTGCCCGTCAAGCATCTTCTGCAGCTCCTACGAGTGCCTATGAGGACCCACCGCATTCAGTTCCGACAACAGCGGAGGAGGCTCGTTATAGGGCTGGCCAGCAGCCGAATGCTCAAAGGAGAGGAGATTGGTCACCGTTTGGCGCACCAGGTCGTGGTCCGTTTGGCGCTCCAGGCAACGGACCCTTTGGACGTCCAGGTCGGGGACCTTTTGGAGCCGCTGGCATGGGTTCGTTCGGCGCAAGAGGTCGTGGGAACATGTGTGCCGCGGGCCCTTCACGGCAAGGAGACTATTCTGTTGGAAAAGAATGGGCAGAAGTAGGCAAAGAGATTGGTAAGATTGGCGAAGAGTTTGGAAAGATGATGGGCGATTTGGGTATGCAATTCGGCCAGCGCGCAAACCGGCTCGGCATCAACCTGGAGCGAGTGGCGAGCGGCAGCAGTTCCCGGCAGACCAGTGCTCCTAGGGCGAATACCCATACACAAGGACGTGATGATCTACCGCCCTCTTATGCGCCTCCTAGTGGTCAAGAAAGTGGCGTTATACCCGGTGACCACAAGATCCAACCGGATTACGCATCTTCACAAACTCAAAAGGAAAAGAGCAAGGACGCATACATAGACGACGACGATGACGACG
>JAODYC010000196.1:0-15304 GCA_026262405.1 Curvularia hawaiiensis | reverse complement strand
CTGCGCTCAATCGAGGAATCCGCTGTCAAGTCTTCTGCAAAGAGTACAAAGACACCTGAAGAAATTTCGCGCGAGCGTGCTTCAGCCATTGAAAAAGTCCAACAAGACAAGCAGAGACTAGCGAGCAAGTTTGCAGTGAAACAGTCCAAACGCGCTGCGATGCGTGAGGTGAAAAAGCGCAGTCGCCAACTCAAGAAGGAGCATCGGCAGCGAAAGAGAGAGCTCCGTGCGTCATCTTCTGATGCCAAAGGCAAAGGCAAGGCAAAGAAGAGTAAGGATTGGAAAGAGGAGAAGAAGGCTTACAAGGATAGGAAGAAGGAGTTGAGGAAGGATAAGTTGGCTGCTAGAAAAGAGTGGCGAGAGGCAAGGAGGGAATGGCGTGAAACCAGGAATGAGATTCGCAGGAATAGAGGGGAAACAACGGGCACAAAGGGTGTTCAGGGACCTGATCAAGAGAAACTGGTGTGGCTGGTGATTGAGAATTTGGGTCCATGAAACGGTTCAGTGCCTGTTCTCATGTCATGCTAATTTGATACGATATTTAACTAGCTGAGTATTTACAAGTTTAACTGATCGCTGTGAACACAGCAGCAAAATCTAGTCTCTTTGCTTTCTGAAGCCATTCAGAAGATCCTGTTCCATCAACTGCTAGCTCAGTATCCGTACAACATGATCCGCTCATTTGTCGAAGACTTGAGTCTCCTGTTCTCCTTGATCAACATTGCGCGAATGATCCAAGCACACGCAATTGACAATAGTGCAAAGCCAGCGGAAGCTCCGAAACCGATACCATAGCGCGGCTTGTCGGAATCTGGCCAGAGGTAGGCCCCATAGATGTAGCCAATTTGTCCTCCCACGTTGGTCATAGCAAGGACAACCTGTTCATTTGTTAGATACAGGTTTTTTTTTAGAGAAATGATAGGAGGTGGGGAGAACCTACAGCCTTCTTCTCCTTAGTTTGGCTTAGTGTCGAAGATGCCCACCCAATAATAACAGAATTTACAGAGTATGCGCCGACTGGAAAGATGAAACAAGCAACATAGCGGCCAGCCGTGTTGAGTGTGCTCGCAGCGATTACAAATCCTACAACTGCAACTAGCAAGCCGCCTGTGATGTGCCAGGTACGCTCATGCAAGCGGCCAGAGCTCCAGCCCGTTGCGATTCCGGCTGCTCCTGCAAAGAGGAAAGGCGGGCATGTGAGTACAAGCGTGACGGTGGTGCTGAAGCCAAGCGTCTTGACCACACTATAAGATTCGCAATTAGATATGGTCTTCGGGTGAAAGGAAAGCAGGCTATGATTTTGCACGGAATACTTACGTTGGGAAAAAAGAGTTGAATGAGCAGGCGCTCAGATGGAAGTTCTGCATCAAGACGAACAGCCAGCATCTCTTGTCTCGGCATGCTTGCTTCAATCCCTCCATCATGCTAACGGGTTCTGTAGCATCGCCAATGCGGTCTCGCTCCATACGAGCATTTGCCAGCTCTCGTTCGCGCGGCGTCAGCCAGCGGGTCGTAAGGGGTGTGTTGGGAAGCATGAAGAAGCCAACGATAGCTACGAGAGCGGTTGCCGCGCCCTCACTATGAGAAGGTCAGTAAAAACATGGAAGATCGAAGGAACGAGAAGAACTGACATGATAAACAGCCACCTCCATCCCGCAAGTCCTCTGACACCATCCATCTGAAAGACGGCTGCAGCAATCAAGCCACTAAATCCCGTGGCGAGAATCTGCGCGCAGTACAGCAGCGCAATGCGCGTTGCCACTTCCCTCCTTGTGTAAAATATTGACAGCATATAAGTGGCTCCTGGATAAAAAGGCGCCTCCGTGATACCTAGGAAGAATCGACATGCAACCATTCCGCCGAAATTCTGCACTAGCGCTGTGCAGGCTGATACCACAGCCCAGACAAGCATCCAGCTACTCATGTAGATACCGGGCTTGAGATGTATCAGTCAATGTTCAATCAGGCTTCTAAGCGTCACTTACCTTGATGCGTGTAATGAGCATATTGGAGGGGACTTGCATCAAGACGTAGCCGACGAACAAGCTGTTTTCAAGAGGGGCGTGGTTAGTCTTGGTTTTCGGTATGGTGGCTAGGGTGAACGAACATGCTCACGCAAGTATTGAACTGCACACCCGTCATCCCCAGATCATCTTCAAGATTATTCAATCTCGCCTGTGCAATTGCATTACGATCAACGTAATTTAAAAAATACATTGTCATTAACGTAGGCTATTGGTTGTGTTAGCTTCGGTACAATACAATCCTTGGTTCTACTCTCATCCCAACTTTTTGACCTCAAGAGAAAATAATGAACTGTACGTACCATAAGTCTCCAGTCAATCTTCCTCACGAGCGCAATCTCCTCAGGGTCGCTCTTCCGTTCCGCTCCTGTGTAGTCGACCGCGGCGGCATGCTTGTCCGGACCAAGCTCCGACTTGTCATCGAGGTGCGCCACAACGGCGGGCTTCTCATCGATTGGCTCGACGGTAGCGTGGTGTTTAGAATCCATTTGCACAAGCTCCTCTTACAAAATGACTCTGCCCTTAGAAGTTGACAAAGAGAAAAAAAGAGGAAGGGAGAAAGGCCAGAGCTGGACTCTAAGTACCAAAAGAAATCCCCACAGCACACCGGCACCCTTTCTCGACGGACCCTCCGCTGTAGGCAAACCCGGTCCCTTCGCCGTTGCAATTTGCTTGGCAAAGTATTGGCACAGGGTTGCTTGAAGTGCTTCCAAGACGTTTCCCCGCACCGCCGTACCACCGTGACACTCATCCAGCCGTGTCGGAAGGCCAGCCACAAAACTTGGCCCTGCAGATCTAAGCATGGGGCGCGCGGAATCAGGCGTATAATCTCAACAAGACTACGCCTAGTATGTACTACGAGTTCCAAGACTCTTTGCTTCGGACGTTGTTTTGTTGCCGATCTCCACAGATTTCGTTCTTGGGATACTGGTTGTTGCGTGGGGATCTGGGGAAAAAACTGGGACCAACAACGGCCTTGGTCGGTGTGCAAGTGGAAAGTTGGCCTGAGCTCGTTAATTGCGGCGAGTCGCTTGCCTGGCTTGTTCAGCTGGCATTGGCAGAGGTCATTGGTATGTCAGGTTCGGGAAGCGAAAGTGTGTGACCGAGGAGATACCACTGCATATTTTCGTTTAACGCGCCTTTGTTTCCTTCCTCGTCACCCCCCCTTGCATACTGCATTCATCTGTCGCTCTGTGCATGTGCATAAAACCATTTACATTGCTTCGTATACTTCGTTATCCAAATCAGTCATCAAAGTCATAAGCTGGCTTAAAAATAAGCCAAGCATCCGTGTATGCAGGTGTACTTGCTTCTTCGCTGTAGCTTTCAGCTGCCTCGCGCAGGGAGCCCAAGTAACTGGCCGGTTGTGTTTCTAACAAGAGGCACCAAACTTGTACTCAACCTGTCCGTTCCTGATAGGAGGGAAGACACCGGCATCAACGAGCCTGAAAGCATCCCACTCAGACGCTCCCTCGGTCTTGAAGTTCCACCAGACCCAACCCTGGGTTGCGGACTCGTAGGTGCGGATCTGAGCCTCAATATAGCGCCTGGTATCGTCCTTGAACGACGCGGACCACTGAGAAATGTCGTTTCGCCAGCCGCACTCGCCAAGCTTGGGGTTGTTCAAATAGGTGCCGTCGAAGCGTGCGCCACGTCCGTAGCCATTCAGGTACTTTGCACAGTCCCTAGTGAAAAGTCAGCTAATTTGCCTACTATGATCCGTAAAATGGGCATTCTTACGTCATGGCGCCCGTCCACTCTCCAACTAAACACGTGGAAGTCAGTAAATGCTGCAAAATGTACCAAGTTCCCGTTTACATACCAAAAGTCCACTTATCTGCACCGTTAATGGCACCGCTGTTCCTGCAAGCGTGCTGTGCATGCTCGGCAGCCGACATCTTGAGAAGGTTCGAATCGAACACTTGGTACACGTGAGTATCGATGGCGACATTTTGGGCGTTGGCGTCTGAAGGGGTGAGGAAACCATTCCAGGTGTTTGGTGCAGTGAAACCGTCGCTGATGATTACTGGTGTGTCGGATACTTCACGTGTTTGACCGTATCCATCACGATAGAACTGTGCCAGAACATCACGGCTAAGACCGTTGTACAAGGCCGGTTCGTTGAGGAACTGGATACCGATAACGACATCCTGGTAGCTCGTTTGTGCGTATTTTTGGGAAATGGTCCGTAGAACTTGCAGTGTCTTCTGAACAGTGTCGCCTTGTTGCCAAGTCGGACGATCCATGCGCTGGCCAGAGTTGTCGAATCCGTTCTGGGACCCAGGTGCGCCATGAAGGTCGATGATTATCCCTAGCCCTAGGCTTCGGGCCCAATCGATAGCAGCGTCGAGGTAGACACTCGCTCCACCAACGTAAGGCGTGCCGAAGGTGTCGTATGCCCAATATCCAATGGGAATACGGACGACATTGAAGCCCGATTGCTTGATCTTGTTAAAGTCTTGCCAGGTGACCCAAGTGTCCCAATGGCGACGAAGAATGTTAAGCGCGTTCGCGCTTCCAAGTTTTTCTCCAAGCGTATACTCTGCGCTTCGTCAGTATTCGTTCTCTTAATAAGCACACAGGCAATCGCAACATACCATCAACGATGTCTTGCTGGGGACGGCCGCTGTTTGCATTCTCAAAGATTGAGGGAGTGATCCAGCTGGGTAAGGCGGTTAGTGGTTTTGGATCAAGCATAAAGCAGCACATTTTACTTACGGCTCCAGGACTAGCCATCCGCCAATATTGACACCGCGAATCTTCTCAGATCCCCAGGCAAAGTTCACTCCACGTTTTTGACTAAAGAACTAGTCAGCGCCTGCACGATACACTTGTTGTTCCAGGAAGCAGGATAGAGGTAGTGGCAAGTGCCCTGCATGCCGGAATCGGCAAACCATGCTTCTTTCTTGTCACTTACGTTGGGACTGCGAGTGCAGCGGCGCATAGCGATAGCACAGATACAACTTTGCTGAGAATCATGTTGAAATAAGGATGGTTTGCTCAAACTGTGTTGCTGGGTAGCTGGTCCGAGAGGTGGTGATACTGCCTTCTTTAATATTCATTCCAAGCATAACCATGCCACGAAATGCCAACTTACCCAGACATTTGGTTACAACCGGGGCCATGGCACGGTCCCAGAGATCCAGAGGGACTGTGCATCTAGTTTTCACATGATGTACGGCGACAAGTGGAGACTACCTTCACCGGGTAGGAAAGGCAGGTATGCTGCTGCTGCCAGTCTATACGTGTGCGGAGATGATTGAGTCAGCAAGCACGATCAAGACATGATTGGCTTCGGCTTCAGTAGAGTTTGCGGAACAGTGTACTAACCATGACAAAATGCCTATTCAGGCAGGAGATTTAAATTAACAGTAAGACAAAGAAGGTCATGATGGGCATCGTTGCTTACCGAGTGGGACCACGGGGTAGGTGGGCTCCGAAGCACGTGAGGGATTAAAGCGGAGCTCGACTACTACACAACGCAGTATACCTAACCCTGTTGCCCACTAAGACGAAGTCATACGGGCCGGAAACCCGGGTAAGTTGACTGCAAATTTTGTCGAAGTGTGCTCAGTGGTGAGTTGTCCAAGCTGCCGAGGAAGTAAACAACGGTACACTAGTATCGGCTTTGAGTTGTAGCAGTCGAGTGACGACCAAAGAACACTATGCTTCAGAGCCAGACTTGGCCCGAGAAGTAGCCGGCTCTTGGGCGCCTAATGGCGTTTCGATGTTGCGAATGGCAGCCTGAAGCTCGTACTTGGCGAAGACGTGAGATGCAGCCGAACCAGGCACAGCGTTCGGTCTAATCTCGCTCAGTCATCTGATCTTACGGCGACCTATAGCAGGGCAGAAGAGTTGGATCATGGTTAAGGTTCGTACAGTAGTTCGCCGTTGTCGCATGGCGGTCAGATTTTCGTGGTCAGTCTGGGCTCGAACGGCGGTGGTTGGCATCCATGACATGTTCCCCACAAGACCCAGCCAACCCCATACTAACCAACTGACCAGGCCCATGTGACCCTGCGCCACGTTGTTCATGCTGCCCTTGTAGATCAGTTCGAGGAGGCCTATAGTGGGCGTGTGGTATTCCGAGTGTGCAAGGGAAAACTGGCCGACAGCGGGGGACTGTACAGAGTACGTATGCCACTTTCTCCGCGCACAGTGTGACGGAGTGCTGACACGTGCGTGCGCCTTGGCTTTGGGCTGCGAAAGTTTACACAGCGATCGAAATATTGTAGAACGCCTGGGAACCCTGAAGGGCCGACCCAGGAGCGACGCTGTAGCGAGTGGCGTAGCGCTCGGACAACGTTCCTGAGGCGCACAAGTAGTTTTTCGTAAAGGATGAGAACCACGTGACCAGAACCACGACACTTTTCAGTAATGAAAATCTCTCTACCTACTGATATGGAGTGCTGAGTTGTATGGAGAAGACCTTACGATCACCACCGTAGAGGATATATAGCATAGGTGTTTGCACTTCATATTATGTACAGATCATGTGAAATCTTACTCGAACCTACGGTTGTAAGGTGACTCAATGGTGAACCTGCATGTCAACGACCTGCCGCGAGTAGCTTTCTTCCAATCCACCCGCCTACCCACAAGAATCCGGGCACTGCCGTGAGGGCGGATAATATTCCCAACACCAACGCCATGGTCGCCCACCCATTTGCTTCGACAACGAATCTGAAAACAATTATTAGCTCGTATCTCTCAAAGGATCTTGAGTTTCGCACCCAGCAAGAAGTGGCCCGACCATACAGCCCCCAGCGAATGCCATATTGTAGAGTGCGTAAGCCTGAGCAAAAGCCCCGCCTTTTCCAAATCCAGGACGTCCACTTGCAATCATGTTCTTTTCCTTCGCCTCGGCCACAGCAGATATCTCAGCCATTACTGGGGCAAATGTCATGCCTATGAAGAGGCCAATAACCGCCAGTAGTGCGCAAATGAGCACCTTGTCCCTGATGGTATTCTCATTGACAAAGCGCAGGCAGATGAGTGGAGGGCAGCCGCACAAGAAACCAACAATGACAAGATAGCGCCCGCCATACTTATCGGAAAGGTAGCCCCATAACGGCGCAAAGAAAGTTGGTATGATTATAGGGAGAAAAAGGAGCGCAGCACCCGTTGATTTCCACTTAAAGGTATCGGCAGCGTGAATGGTTAAGACAGAGTCGAATGCCGTCAGTAGGAGTGCCTGGATCAGTGCGCAGAAGAGCGAGGCGAGCAGGCGTCGGGAGTAGAGGAGCGATAAGACGGGTGGAAGGCGGTCGCGCAGACGTCGCCGGGGTGGAGTTTCCCGCTGCACTTCGACATCGCTCAAGTCTGACTGAGCTGGCGATTTTGAGGCGTCTGACTCATGACTTTGCAACGGGGGCGTAGCGTTCGATTCAGCGTCTCCCGTTGGATTAGCATGCGTATCTACCCGTTGACGTCCTACAACATTGGGATCCCATCTTGCGGCTACCTTTTTTTCTACGAGGAACAGCCGGAGGATAACATCCAAACCAACTAGTGCATAGCACATGCCGAAAACAGCATTATACCCAGCGTGATCATATACTACGCCTCCAAGAAGCGGGGATATGAGCATGCCTAGTGACATGCCGATCGACAACCATCCTGAAGCCGTTGCAAGTTGATCCTGAGGTACGGTATCGGCTAAAAGAGCAAGTCCGACAACCCATCTATCCTATGTCAGTATGCAAGTCGCACAAACAAAGAGAAGGTGACACATACACTACAGCGGCTGAAGCTCCTTGTAGAACTCGTCCGGTGATGAGCACGCCAATGGAATTGCCAACATTCAGCAATACCGTCGAGCCCAGTAGGACAAACAAGCCCAAAAGAAGTGGCAGGCGACGGGACGAGCTCCGGTCAGCAAGCCAACCACAGATTGGCGAGAACAAGAGAAGCGAAGCTCCGTATACTGCAACGAGCACAGATACCCAGTACTGTACTCGATCTTCTTCTATATGGCTGCGAGATTTTATCGCGAACGGAATAACGGGTACGACAACGCCGTACAAGAACATGTCCTTACTCAGTTAGCCTCAAGCTCTTGACTTAATTGCGCGAACTAGAGTCAAAATTCGGAGATACGTACTGTAAAAACAGCCAAAGAGATGGTTCCAATGATGAACGTGTCGGAGCTTCTGTATTTGAGCATGAATGGGGGCTTGGAGCCATGCTGTGTAAACCACGACAACCATCTTTGCCGAGCCATATTCGACGAATCTGCTCCCTCGCGCGGTTGAGCATTGAGGTTCTGAGTGCCAGAAGTTCCTTTGAGTTGCTTGTCGTCAGAAGCCGTTCCACACTGCCGAAGTGGCTCCGCGTCTTGTTTCTCCATTTTGACCAGGTATTACAAAGGCAATGGCACTAGCCCATGGAAACCCTGCTTCTTTTTCTGTTCTTGATCTATGGTCAACACATTCTGCTGCAGTCTGGAGGTTGTAAGCAATTTCAATTCAGATGAGATGATCTTGTTCATGTCAACAGCGGCCGCTAGAAGGATCGGACCCCGTACTAGCCGAAGACGAGTTAGCCTGTTCCATAACAGCTCCGCCCCGCTAGCTGATCACTGCCGATGACATCAGGAGACCTTCTTATGCAACATACGCAAAACACAGTTCTTTGATTTTGCAACACGGAAACAATGTACCTGCTTGTGACTGATGTGATTACGGGACAGCTTACGATTTTTCTTGTCCCTTCACATCCTCACGTCGACGACAGAATTTTGAATTTATACATCGGGTCGAGATGCGTAGAGCTGGTTAATTCACCGCAGTCACGCAATTGTAACGCGTGCCAAGCCCCCGATGCTGTCGGCTGATGCAGCAACCGATTCACACTCTTGGCGTCATGGATTAGTAATATCCTCAAGCAATCTTACAGTATGTGATTTTTACGACTGGTTGCATTTGAAGTGGCCATCCCATTGAATTTGGACCAGTTTATAGTGTACTTGATCAAGACGTTAGCTATGATCTTGACATACTTGTTTCAGCACGATCGCTGTGTTTCAAATTCATGAGCACCATAACGTTGCGATCCCCGCCATTGCTCTCAATCTTGAAATCCCAAGGGATATCAAGACACTGATAATCTGAAACGGTAGGAATGACTTTGTCAAACGGAATCCCGACTCCATAAACCTTCTCTCGTCGAATTGGGACTTCGAGGCTTTATCTTCCTCTCTACATTCGCTCGATCAGATGCCCCATCACTGTAGTCCAAATGGTTCGTAACATTAAGATTTATAGCCCTAGATCTTACGGATGGTAGAGACATCGTATCGGTCACTCAAGCAGCTCAACATACTCAGGGCACGGATACACGGGCGAGCCAAAATCAGGCGGAACATCTCTCATCAAAGTCATTGCAGCTTTTGCGATTCTCTTCTATGTACAAAGCGTTCCTAACTCTCATTTAATCTACATTCCTTCATCAACACCGAATGTCGCCTGGCCGCTCTCCTCGACAGCCTCGAACATAAAGATAGCCAAGAGGAGTTCATTTTACTGTGGTGTTGGGTCGGTATATGAGCTTTAGGGCGGGTAACCTTGCGGCACCGCCTCATCATACACATTTCGACTGTTAGTCCTGGCCCGAAGCTGACAGCAGCCACTTCGTCTCTGCCTCGGCCCAGGTGTCTCATCTTGTCGAGAACTATGAGCACGGACGTGCTAGACGAGTTGCCGTACTTTTCGTAGACATCGAGTGAGGTTCTGATATGGTCATCAGTGAGTTGCAGCGATTGCTTCGTGCCATGCAAGATCGCGGCGCCGCCTGGGTGAATTGCCCAATCCAAGTCAGCCGCACTTCGAGGAGATGGTGCTCTGTTAGTGTCTGAGACGTTGGGCGTGTTGCAGAGTTGTTGGAACATGAGTGCAGCAGCCTTGATCGCTGTCTTTGGGACATCTTTGCTGATAGTGGCTATCAAGCCTGATATATTGGCATTAGTATCAAGTAGTGCTAGTCTTCGCATCAGGGCTTCTGAAGTCTTACCATTCTTTTCATTATCATACGTCATGAAGCTCGATGTACCTGGCGCCACCATACTCGCACATTCTGTCAACTCAAAAATAGGAGCCTGGCGCTTCTCCAGCGCAAGACCGTTACATACGATCACGGCAGCAGCAGCATCGGAGAATAATGCTGGCGCTATACGCAGAGTCTCATCTCCACTCTGCAAGATGTTTTGTATCTCTGCCCGAAAGAACAGGGTGCAAAGCTCACATGCCACGACCAGAATACGGGCGGGTCGACTCTTGAGTGATGCAGCGGCCGCGATATCTGCAGCGGTTCGAAGCGCGGACAAGCCACCTGCACAACCCACGCCCTGAAGAAGGACACGCTGGACACCTGACCTCAGGCCCAGCTTCTCGCACACGAAAAGATCGTAGCCTGGGTTGCCTGAACCGGTGCATGTGACTGCAACAATGTGCGTTACGTCTTCTGGTCCCAGAGAAGCTTCCTGCATTGCCTTTTGACACGCCGACGCAGCAAGGTCGACGCCTGCAGTACGAAAGACGTGAGACATCGAGGCGAGAGTTGGTGGTGTGGCATCCTTCTGAGTCCACTTTTCGGGGTCGAGGATAGTCGGACGAGAAGAAATTTTGGTTTTTGTGTTGAATTCAAGGAGCTTTAGCACACTGGCAGGATCAGAAAAATATCTCTCCAGACGGAAGTTCTCAGTGATACTCACGCCGGGGAGGAGAGATGCTCGGGGTATAAACGCCGTAGCAAGCCATTGAACTCATCTTGTTTGATCGTATTGGACGGGTACTGATGACCCATTCCAGTGATATACAGAGCATTGTTCTTGCTACGTCGCGTCATACCGATCACTGAAGGGCGTAAATATCTGAACGATTAGGTGCTGATGGAACCGTATGATCACCACCCGCAGCAAGTAATCTGGGTATTCTTCTGGTCATCTTGTATATCAGTCTCTGCATTTCGCCCCCCATGCTATGCCGTCCTTGGCCACGGTTCGAGACTTGAACCTATTATCCGGTGACTGTTGATTCACGATCCAGCCAGCCTTCCAAGTTCCCAACAACCCTTTACAGGACCCCAATATATTGCTCAAGTGCGTGAATGGGCCCCACTGACTGTCGTATATGAGCCATTCACATTCACCAACAGCCTTGAGAGGCCTTTGACAAAGATTTGGTGAAGCGCCACTTGAAAGATGATTGGAAGATGGTGTTTTTAGCTCCTCATGGAGATCCGGAATTGTAAAACAGAACACGGCACTGCCGAAACTATAGCCTTCAGTATATCTGAAAAACAGCCTCGCCCAGCTTAGACCTCGAAGGGGCGCAGAAACCGGAACTCAGCTGTTAGTTTTGCGCCATTTAACAAATGATAAGGCCATTATGAGCCACGATAGGGCTGAGTATACCGTGAGGCTGCCATAGCATCCTGTAGTCGAAGGCTACTGCATGTGCTATGTTCATATTCCTCTCGGTTCTTCCATCTCATTGGAAGGTGACGTTCCTATGACACTTCCAGATGGATGAATGGAATTTTAATTATTGTGGAGCATCCGCGCGGGTATCTGGTAGATCGCCGAACACTCGCAGCTCTCCAGGCGGCAACTATTGTGTGTGGCCTTATTCGTATAATCTTAGGTGGTCATAGAAGTAAGGCGTCCCGCGAATCGGGAAATCAGTCTTACAGCCCCCATCCAACTCATGTCTTGGCCCGAGCCAATGAATTTACACGTCCACTAACTAACAGCTTACAGCAGGTATCTAGTGCAAATCCATCGGCGCGTGGATGCTGTCTTTGTAGTACAAGTAGACGTTGGCATAGGCCGAGAAAACGCCACGATAGTTATACAGCCGAAACGAAGTCAGAAAAGTCATCATCGCCAGCAGCATCAAGAAGCGATCAATGCTTACTATCAGATTCGCGGGTAACATGCATTATCCTGCTAGAGACCAGCGGATGACGTGAGCTTTGAATACCTAAGAAACCATTCCCAGCGGTCCGATCTCGCTTTTACTTGTCACCCCCACTACAAAAGCCCGTCATAGCCGGGATTGGGAACCCTGAACCTCAAATCTCGGTCTACGGGCCGAAGCGCTTTCTACGTGCGTACGAGGTTTGTGCGTGGTCTTTTTTATTAAACACAGAGGATGTATGATTAATGCCCGGTTCTTAGTCACGATTGAAGATGTAAGATTGGTAGTCAGGTAAAACATAAACATCTCCTTCCAAGATCATCGTCGCACCAGAGTGCCGGTACGCAGTCTATTTGTTATGGATCCCCGGTATTCAACATATCCGTATTACTGCCATTATTAATAACGCCAATACAACAGGACGATTGGCATGTCGTAATACTTTTCAAACTTACCCATACCAAACCCGCGTTTATGACAATGAAACACTAAACGGCCAATTGTTTTCATGCGGCGGTCTAGATTTCGTTCTATCGGTATGGTTAGAGGTTGCGTTCGATAACAAGGCTCTGGATATTGCCGAAAAAGACCGAAAAGAAATTCGAAGTGAGTATTTCTCACTTGCATACGGCGTAGTTGAGATCCGTATTGTACACTTGTCAGACTGCATGTTACTAAATCGAGCACTTGGCCCCACTAGCAAAGAGCCTGAGGCCTTTTTTTTTCAGGTATCATCCGTATGCACCCAATGGTCTTATCGGTGATACAGTGCTAGCTAACTCCGTAGCGACCGAGGGCAAGAAGTAAAGTGCCCGGGCAACTCTTCGGTCTGTGTTTTCCAAGATTTCGAGAAGGATGACAGATCGGATACATGAAGCCAGTAAGCCATGAGATCGAGCTGTGGGGTATCTCCACGTGATTTAGCGATTCTGCTAGCCTCATACAGGCAGATGCTTGCGCAGACGCGACGTTGAGATGCGTAAACTGTGGCCTAGAACAAGCATTTGTGTCGTATTCGCAAACCCATGCTCGGGCTTTGATTCTGGGGTACGTACTGCAACGCGTGCACGCCGGCTTGGTCGGGATCAAATGGACAGCGATAACTACCATATCAAGACCTGGATGTTGTCTTGGGCTGCCTCACACCATTCTGCATGCGGGTTTTCGGTGCCATCGTAAACTCGGTGCCCTCAAACAGACCGCAATCTGTGTAGGATCAGCGATGATACAGAATTCCCGTGAAGTCCGTGCGCCGCGCAATGGTTTCCTAAAAGGGTTTACCGCGTGTCAGGGCACCAACTAGGCGCAACAATGTGCTGGAAGCCCACTCGCGAAAAGGCTTTCTTTGCAGGTTAGTGCTCACGTGATTGCATGTGAGCCTCACACCCCCAATCTTACTTAATTATGCGTCGCCGCCAGTTGTCGTTGTGGGATATGCGAGGTGGAATGCAACTCTTGATTGTTTGCGCTGGCTTACATAGGGAGGACGCCATTCACCAACGTCTGCGCTAGGAAAGGTGCGCTAGCAAACCAGGCCCCTGCAACCGACCGGAACAGCATGCCAAAGTCCTGCAAACCAGCCAATATCAATTCTATGCGGTTCGACTATAGAAAACAGTGAGCGAGAAAAACGCTTAGGGCATCGTGGCCGGGACTGACTTTACAGAAACAAAGACTATCATGCCAGTCCCCAAGATCCAAGGGGCAGTGCTTCCAACATGCTTGCAGGTTTACCACGCGAGCTTCGGAATCGTATCTACACCTTCTGTCTCCAAGGAGCTTATGACAACGAGGTAATAATCCGCCGTGCTGCCTTGGGCCAGACATATCGCTTCACCCACCTGATCCGAGAACCTTGCGGCCAATACTCGTACCAATGGATCGAGGATCCCGTCTCAGCATCTTTGAGCAAGAAGAGCTATGACCCGAGTTTTGCCCGGGAAATGCTCGAGTGCTACTACTGGACACGCACCTTCAAGTTTGCTCATCACGAGCTTTGCCTGCTTGGGCCCTTCCTCCGGACCGATGACTTTGGTTTGGGAATGATACCGGCCATCTATGCACGACGACTGCAAATAGAGATACAACCTCTCGTTTTTGCGTTTCTCTTACCAGACAACCGTGCACTCGAAGAGCAGCGGTGTTGCAGCGCCATAGAGTCGCTGCATTCGATTCAGACGTCACGAACTGAGGTTGCAATCGAAGTTGACTTGACGCAAGGAACGCTGAGTGACGCTGATTATGAACAATTTTCCGACGCCGCCGCCAACTTCACTAGCAAGATTAAGAGTGTGGTAGATGGTTTGAAAGGGAGAGGGCTGCGCGTCACCCTAAGAACGGCCGGATCCGAAATTCAGGGTGAGACCTGGACGACTGCATCAGATTCCACAAAAACGAGCAGTATGGCACTGACACACCTGGAAATGGCGATCCCACAAAAAGGCTCATGAAGCATTTGGACAGGCTGGCTGCCAAGCTAAGCCAAGCTGCTCGCTTCGTTTTCTACATTGACAGCGGTCCCGTGGCATCTGCGAGACACTTGGTGTGTATCTCGAAACTGCTTTAAAAGTTCATAGGCACCCCGGAGGAGGTCCCGAGCAAAAGGTTTCGAGTGCTGCTGCTATATGGACGCTAGGAGGAACGAACGTTCACGGAACCCTACGAGGGCCCGCCCTCTCAGAAACGATGAGATGTGTTACGCCCTTTCTATTCAAAGCATGGTAACTTTTGTAATCTAAAAAATTTCGGTGTGATTTTTCCTTAGAGCCAAGGATTAAGGCGAATAAAAGGGCGGAGGAAGACAAGGGTAGAGGATGCATACGCAAGCAACACACGCATAAGGTGTATTAGGCACAGACGTTACATGATTACGAAACACGTACACCGGAAACTGCACACAGGGGAAACATGGGCGCAAAGGAACAAAAACACACGAAGGAAAAGCTAGGTTAGAACATCGATGAACATTCTCTAAAGGGAGAAGACTGTGGATTCTCTGCATTTAATGAATAGATCATGAGCGCGCCTCACTTCAGCGCAACAGCTTTTGTAAAATATACACGTCGGCATGAACAAGCTCGGTGATGCAAGAACCCTTAAGAAACATTGGCAGCGCTGCATAGCCATGATGAACACTGATGACAGAAGTCTACCACAGCGACGACAGAAGTCTTATCCGCAAGCGGGCCTCACATCAGTACTAGCCAAGAAGAGTTATATTGCCCTCAATTACCGCATTATTGTTCGTTTCATCATAAAGGACACCATCTGCCAGATCATCTGCCCTGGGATTGGGCGGAGACAATGCAAACCCGAAACACTGCAAAGGCATCAAACCTCCTTTCAAGCACACACACACACACA
>JAODYC010000195.1:0-27355 GCA_026262405.1 Curvularia hawaiiensis | reverse complement strand
CCCCCCCCCCCCCCATGCGGCCCCATCTTCGGTTCCGAAACCCCGGGATTCGGCCCCCTTCGTTCCCCATCCTCACTACCATCCCTGGGAAATGTCACAAACAGAAACGCACAGCCTGCGCATGCAGACGTGACTTGCCAAGTAACCTTCTAGGCGGCGGGCCTTTGTGGGGTACGGTTACTTGAGAGTCTCTACTGCATGTAACGTTCGTTTTCTGGGCGGAGACTGGGGGCGACGAGGGCGTGCGGCGTGGGTGTCGTGTAACGAGAATGAAACTTGTTGACTTGGAAGGGAAGGGGGCGCGTATGGAGGGTTGAATAGGGGTGGTGCTGGGTTAATAACGGAGGGGAGAGTTTGCGTCGTGTTATGAGCGTAGTGTCCGTTTCAAGAACTTTTGCTGTGCTGAACTCGCGTAGAGACGATTAAACAGTGTTGATTCTTAGTTAGGGATTGAGGCATGATACTACACGACTGATACAGGCCCCAGGTCACTGATAGTCGTTCAGTTTAGCTGTTGAGTCTCACTCACGCTTACGACCCAACTGGAGTAACGAAGGATAAGTAGCTACCAAGGAAACCTTCGACGGGCCTTCCATCTCAGAGAGCTCCAAGTAGGGACAGGTGATGATTTGAGGACCAGGAGCATACCAAAGAATTTTAATCCACTGAACGCATGCGTTGTGCCAAATAGATGTAAGGAAATCAGAATGACGAGCACGTCGACGGCCGATATAGTGTACCTCGCGACAAGAGGGATATACAAAAGAAGATTAAGAGCCATAGTAGTGACAGTTATTGTCGCAGTGAGAACGGAAATTTCCTGAGGAAAGCATGCCGTAATTCTACTATACCAGTCGCAGTGGTCGCGGACTCTGCAAAGAGGTAAAGGACATAAGTGAGCGATGAGAAAAAACGAGTCTCGCAGTCCTCAGCGAAATTCACTCGCGTTATGGAACCCAACTTGGTACATGAAGATTGAAAGAAGATGCGAAAACACTAAATGCCAACTCGATGGACAGTGGTCTAAATCTAAGAGAAGTATCAGTAGCAATATCGGCCGCATAATTAAAGTCAGGGCTCAATGATGGACCGAGTGGCCAATGGGAAAAGAATGACAAGTTTACGAACATATGGCTATTAGGATCGATGTATGCGACAGTGACTATCAAACCAGGTCTATTTGACCTCTCCTAGTGATTTCATGAATGTTTCTTGCTAGTAACAGGTCTTTCTGCTAGTATCTGTATCTAGGCCGCCAGATGATGAGTAGTGACAGCGTTAGCATCAGTCTTCGCGCAATTCATACGACCTTGTATTTGCCCCAGGATAGAGAAAAGTATTCCAATTAAGCTAGATAGCAAGCCTTATGCAGCTCACCGTGCATAGTTTCCGTAGGTATCTCCATACTGCCCGACACCCGCAATCTCTTCGTCACTTGATCTATTTTCAGCTACGTCCATTTATCCTCTGCGCTCTACAACTACTTCGTGTGTGATTGAGAGCGGGATCTTCTAGTATTACATGCAAGGACAAAATTTCCCGCAAACCGTGGCCATCGCCGCAGGTACTTTGTGATGCGCACTGTTTATGCACAGACGCCTCTTCCTCGGATTCAAATTCGTATTCGACAATGTATTCTGGACCAGCAGAGTCCAAATAGTCTCGACCGATGCCGTGTCTCCAACAAAGAGTTTCTCATTGCGCTACCTACTCACGAGAGTTTGACATCGAATATTGCGGTGCTTACACACAGGAGTCCGGCTTCACTCGATGTATCGAAGGTGTGACTGTGTACATTGTGTTCGTCCGTTCCGGAATAAAGCTCGGGTGGTGGGTCTAGCTTATGAATGCCTTTTCCATTTTTAGTCCGGCAAACATCCCTCGTCGGCTTTACCTAGGTAGTAAGTACGTATGGGTTGCATGATACGAAATGCTGCCGCTAGTACGGGGAAAACGCCGAGAACAGCCATTTTCACGGTGAAGAGAATTTACAACGCAACGCTGTCGAGCATTTTCGAAACAAACAGAGAGCCAATTGAGAATAGATAGGGCTTATCATGTATATGTTTGTGTCTAATAATCTGGCCTTGAGGCCTGGCCCTCGCTTCATTACATACACGGCGTAATGCGTTGTTGCTAATCACCGAGCAGCAAGGATATTTTACATTACCAGTCCGCAACATTCCGCACAAATTGAGTGCGTGGCTAACTAAACCAGCAAGGTCTTCATGCTTAAAGCCTTCGCATCTCAGGACTGCCTCCGATAATGTAGTACTCCGTAGGCAATTCCACCTCTCCCTCCTACGTTATCTCCCCAGTTTCATTGGCCTCTTCAATCATGTTTTGTCGCCGGTCATGCCTGGTAGCCTTAGTACTTCAGACACTACTCACCCTTTCCTCGGGAGCATTCTTCGAAAACAATGCTGATGCCCTTCGCGAACTCGACATTCCCGTTGCAAGATCCTTGCATGAACTGAAATCGATTGGCAAACGTCAGTCAAACAACCTCATTGGTAAAGCGACAACATTGCTTGAAAGTAGCGGAGCGGAGCGCTGACAACGAGGTGTTCGACTAAATAGCGGCTCGATCCGGGAGCAAAGGTACAAGCCCCACTCGAACCTTAATCGACGGGTCGAACTATGCCATCGATATTACGCTGGGCGGAAAGACCTATGCTGTCATCTTCGACACTGGAAGTAGTGCGTTCTGGATGCCCGGACCGAACTTCACTTGTGTGAATTTCAACAACACAGCGCAGTAAGTATCAGAGCACAAGTTCGGAGCGAATTCCATATTGACTCATCTCTCTGTAGGCCTAATTCCGCGTGCGGTTTTGCATCATATGGGCCTGAAGAGTATTCCGGCGGACGGATAGCAGATCAAAACTTCCAAGTCGGCTATATCGGCGGAGACTTTGGCACGGGCACCGTCGGTCGTGAAGATGTAACCTTTGCAGGATTGACAGTCAAAAACCAGCATCTGGGGCTAGCGGAAAGAGCCTTTTTCACAAACCAGCATGGTCTGACGAGTGGGATCATGGGTAAGTTCGGCCTCCCTTTGTTTGCCAAGTGCCAAAACACCCAGCAGCCGAATGCATGTGAACCTGACGATACCAGGCTGGGGACTTGGCAATTATACTACATTCTATCCCGGAAACGATCCGAAACTCAATAACAAAACCGATCCAAACCACACCTGGATTCCTACCAATACCTGGATCCTCAACGCAGTCGAACAAGGCTTACTCGAGAAGCCTGTTTTCTCGGTCAATCTCGGCAACAGAACGGAGAATGCTGCAAACCTGAGCGCGTCTGGGTTTGTTGCTGTAGGAGGTGTACCACTTGAGGGACTTCCCTACACTGGAGTCTGGGCCCATTCGTCAATCACCCCTGAGACGTACGCGCCTTGGGGTCTGAAGGATAAGTATACTCATTGGAATGTAAGGCCAGATGGGTTTTTGATCGACCAGACTTTCGTCCCGTGGAAACCCGGTAACTTTGCCGATGGCGGTAACGAGATCTTCACTGTCCTCGATACTGGAACTACTTGGAGCTATATCACCAATGAGACTGTCCAAGTCATCGCGAAAGCAATGCAGCCTCCAGCCACTTGGTCTGTACCCGACAGAGCATACGTCGCCATGTGCAACGCCACTGTTCCTAAAGTGAGCATTCGCATCAATGGCACGGATCTGCCAATCGGCAAGAGAGAAGTGCTCCTAGATGGTTACCTTGGTCAGGCCAACGATTCACCGACGCTATGTTGGCTTGGCTGGCAACCTGCCTTTCAGCCTCCACGCGGTGGTGCTGCTCCATACATTCTAGGAGATACCTTCTTGAGAAATGTCCTGGCTGTGCATGACGTGGGGAATTTGAGGATGGCGTTTGCTTCACTAAAATGGGATTGAGCGGTTCAGCGGTGGCCCATTGCAATTAGAAAGGTGCATGATTTTGCTTGTTCAACGCGGAATGATAGATCAAAAGAGGCCTTTAGTCGCGTTAATTGAACTGATGATGTACCTGAGTAATGTCCTTTGCTAGTTCCCGCAAAATTCATAAAAAACACCCGAGCTAACGTTGCGATGATGTCCGAAGCGCGCAGAAGAGAATTTTGGGTTTGGGGTTGATATTTCAAAACTGGCTGTGTAGCCAGCAGCGACTACTTCGTAGCGGTGCTAAACGCTCAAGGACTGTTCAGTCTCGCGATGGCAACAGCATGTAAGCGACTGGTCTTTTTGATTGACTATCCGGATGTGCTTCTCTCGATCGACGACTGGAAGCAACGTGCTCTTTCACCCACGACTTCCTCTGGTAGTGTCAGCCCCGCGTCATAGGGCGAAAAAATACTGCTGTCTTTCTCTGTTGCCCAAACGACTGCTCTTGGATCTCTACGGAAAGATCAAGATCAATCCCGATGACTACGACCTAGGCGAGTCACCAGAGGATTCATGGGCTAATGCCGACGCGGCTAGTACTGCGAGTGCAGCTCTCGTCGTCACTGTAGAATCAGCCAGCTAATAAAGACCAGGCCAGAATAGTTGTGTAAAGGTTGAATGTATCTGCGAGTAATAATCTGGAGAAGCGTAAGATCAATTCATATCTTTTCTATAACTATCCTTAGGTTCGCTCTTATATATACGAGAAAAGGCGTACTATAGGTCTATCTTCTTAACGCTCTCGTCTCGCTATAGTAGCGAAGGGTTCTTGCCAGAAGTGTTAGAGGTCTACTGTAAGGTACCTGTAGACCCTACGCGCCAGCGGCCCTCTTTCAGGTCAACGTCGTGACCCTATCGCAACATCGCACTCTTACACCTACCCCTACTCTACCCCTACCCTTCCCCCACATATTTGCCATTCTAACTTTAACTAGATCAGTCTACTGTTATCTTTAATTACTGTTATAATTGTACTATCATCATTAGATAATGATTATGAAGTTGGTAGTGTTTTGGCGTAGTAGCAAACTCGCCTATTTAGCAAACTTGCATGTCTTAGACGTTACTAGTTATCTTAAATAGCTATAATGATGTTGCGACGTCGAGTTGGTAGTGGGAATAATAAGCTCGCTTGTGAATCGCGTCAAGTCATTACGTCTCATCGTATCCTGATTTTCAATATCAAAATTACAAGATTCCTGGACGAGAATTTTCTTTAAAAATGCTAACCAAGTTCTAGAACGCTGACCAATTGTGCTCTAACATGGGAACGTCTAAAACCTAATTTAATTCAGTGGATCGTTTCCCTGCCCGTCATTCACACCAGTTCGCAAGTATTCATGTCTGGAACTCGAGTACTGTAGTTTAGCCACCAAGCCGTTCTCTCAGGTATTTTTCAAAACATATGACTGTGTACCAGAACGTGACTAGAATTACCTCACAGCTTTGTAGTTCGATA
Organism: Curvularia hawaiiensis; assembly: GCA_026262405.1. NCBI lineage: Eukaryota > Fungi > Ascomycota > Dothideomycetes > Pleosporales > Pleosporaceae > Curvularia > Curvularia hawaiiensis. Next base: position 21,961 of record JAODYC010000195.1, on the reverse strand, counting down.
GTCCTTTCCCCTAGTACCCCCCTGTTCCTGATTTGTGAGAACGCTCAGGATGACCGATGTCAGTGCGGAAAGAGCCTGATCGCTTATCTGGTAATGCGTAACGACTCGGTTGCCCATCAACTTGATCCCATGCCTATGCCCAGCCTGGGTCCATTCACTATCAGTAACGCCTGAGGCCTTCAGATTTAGCCATACAATATTTGTTTCCACGGGTCTGACTAGCTTTCCCCCTTTTCCAGTCCATAGCGTCCCAATGGTACCTGCTAACGAATGACTTTTCTTCAAAATTCCTCTCATATCAGTCTGGCTCATCCCAAAGTTCTCAAGAAGCGCTTGTCTTGCAGCTGCAACTAGAACTCCAGACTGACGCATACCACCGCCTATACTTTTGCGAATCCGGCGCAACCGCTGGATCGACTCTGCTGAACCGATGACCATCGCCCCCATTGGTGCACCAATACCCTTGCTGAAGTCGACAGTCAGTAAATCAGCGCACTGAGCGTATTCTGAAAGTGTACCACCCCCAGCTGCAACGGCTTCCCAAAGTCTTGCACCATCGATATGAACCTGTATCCCGGCTCTTGTAGCCCAATCTTTGACTCGACGTAATTCTTCTAGTGGCACCACGGTTCCGTTTGAAGTATTTCCAATGCTCACAACTCTTGTTGGGCACTTGTGTACGTCATATGACAGGACAGCACTCTTTTGGATATCTTCTAGGGTCAAATAAAGATTGTTACTTGGCCGCACAGTTTGCAGCATGGCTCCAGAGAGGTGGGAAATTCCACCAGCTTCCCAGTGGACTATATGCGCACTTGCATCGGCGAGGATAGCATGTGGAGGTTGCCAGAGCAGTGTTCGCAGAGCTAGCTGATTCGCCATCGTACCGGAGACAACAAATGCGGCGGCTTCGTGGTTGCAGAGATCAGCCACTTCTTGCTCAAAATTAATTGTGGTTTCGTCTTCCCTGTAAACGTCATCGTTCAAGGTGGTACGAGCGATAGCACAAAGCATGCTCAATGAAGGTGTGGTAACGACGTCGCCTTCAAGGAATTAGAAAAATAGCATCCTCATCGTTGTTATACATTACTTCTAAAATCAAAAGCGGCTCTAGTCAACTGTGGTGATCCCCAATATTGATCTTGTGATTTAGAAAGACTCGAGTCGAATGATGATTCAGACATTTCAGAATCGTCAGCTTTTGTTAGAGTTGGCGGATGTAGGATGCTGCGTGCAGAAAATGGTGGGCTCTAGAATAGCTTGACGAATGAACAAACTTATGCAGTGCATAACACATCCAAACATATAGAGCAATATATGTGTATTTGGATGGGATCAAAACTGGGACGAAAATAATCATACTGACCAGGGTCTCCTCGCGCGTCAATCCGCCTCGGAATTGAATGTCGACTTCTCTCTGAACAAGAACTCTATCGGTCATTTCATGTCAGAAGAAAGTTTGCTGTAAGCACTAACAAGGGTTCCCTGAATCTTACACCAACCAGGATGCATCAGTACATCATGAGTACTACTCATGATCATTTAACCGTGTTGATCATAGAACATTCTCTAATTTTATTCATATCCTATTTACATGTATCCATGAATAACATTATCGTAAGCCATGAAGATAATTAGACAGTGTAGAGGTGGGCTCAAGTAGATTGGCGAATAGGTCCCCTCATCGGGATCTCAGACCACGGCATCTCTTTCAATTACTGCTTAATCTAAATGATTCACCGCCTGTTGTGTAGCCCTATATTGGATCTATCCTTTAACAATATAAATTTTTAGTCTGGCTCTAATATCTAAGTTCGGTAATAGCCTATTATGCTAAGAGCTATGTCTCCACATTTTACTCTAATCTAGACTATCTTTTTGGATGAAAAGAGCTAGAGAGAAACTTTACATCAATACCGCGTTGCTTGTATTAATATATGTTTCATTGGTAGAAAACTGTTTCATTAGGTCTTCTAATCAAAGAGATATGGTAGTTTTCGAGATCACGATGTGGAGACACATCTGCCAGTCTAAGCTTACGACAGAATACCTAGGCTTGCTAGTTTCAACACCTGTCGAACGTAACATCAAAACTTACACGGTCAGATTGTAAGACAAGGAATGATATTGAATGACTAAATTGTATTTCCGCACAACAGGATACGTCATTTGAGGAACTGCTTGCGCCTCCTGTCAGCTGAAAAGTTGGCACTCGCCAATAACATCCGTTCATCGGCTCCTGTGATACACTCTACTTTGTTTCATGAGTGATGCTAGTGGTTTGAAAGCGCAAGACACGGTGTAGAAGCATGGCGTCGTTTGTCAGAAGTGCCGCGTTTGCAGTGACATCCGCGGCTAATTCAAAATTCGACAGGATCGATGTCAAAGCGCGAGGAAGTCAAATACTCTCACTTAATATCAAGTCCTTTTTACTTATAGGGTTAGTGATGCCGTGTGGCATGATTTTCTTGAACCTAAGTTTCCATTACCTACCAATCTTGGCAAGAATGAGTTGGAGGATTGCTGGGAGCAGCCGCTATCTGGGCGCAGTCCAGCGTCGAACCATCGCAAATCTTACTTATCTTATTAAATCTGATTGGCTTTTAGTATGTGTTCTTACTTCCCGCTTCCCGCTCAGGTATTGGGCTAGATGCGGGAATGACCGGAAAGCATAACCACAATCTCTCACCGCGCTACGAACGGGACGAAAGTCTAAGATAACTTCCCAATCTCCGCTCTTGACGTTTGCATACACGTCATCAACCGTCGTGCGCCGGAACAGGGTCGCACTGCCTTTGTCAACTTCTATGCCTAGGCCTCGCATCGTGATCACAGTTGGGAGGGAGTATTGCTCACTAGGTTATTTCTTTTGAATGATGCTGGCTTGAATAATTGAGTAAAGGCACGCAAAAGCACGCTTGAGACAGCTAGACCTAGGAGGAGGACTGGGACTTGAAGCATTTGATCATGGGCACACTGCGTACACTTTCTGCTAGGCTCTAGCGTAACTGCAGACGGAAACCGCTTTAGCGACAGGTTCCGGTGGCTTTATGCCGAGCGGTAAGACAAATCACTGTTTCTTGAACATTTTGTCCCCTTGTTGAGCACATAGTGCGGCTTGCCCTATAGCAGATGCGTATGCGAATAGTCGTAGCCAGCCCTATCCATGCAGACGCATAGAAATGTCCGGCCTTTCTCAGAAGAAGAGTAGAGCTTACGGAGTATTGCAACATCCAATAGCTCATGCTGATGGACCCACATTGATGCGGCTGCAACAGCAGTACACACTGGCCAATCCTTGACATCAATCAATCCTCGGAGAAATGCTGTTCCAGGTAGAGCAACCTAGCTGATACACCTAAGAACGAGCACATAAGTAGTCGGCTTAATCTGACAAGATTTTCAACCATAGAAAGACTTCATATCGACATCTATCAAACTACTGTATATTTCCAACGGCATCGGCACAAGGAACCGCTTTGACAAGTAACAGTAACCCGTTGCGCGATGGGAAATCGACAGGAAGAACTACCAAACATCAATGCCCAGGATCTTGAGAAAATATGGGAAATGAACAACAAGATCTTGCCAGCAGCAGTTGACCAATGTGTACATGAGCTGTTTGCAGAACGAGCAAAAGCACGGCCTACTGCTCCAGCTCTTTGTGCATGGGATGGCGAAGTGACTTACGGCGAGCTAGACAGGCTATCTAGCCAGTTAGCAAACTATCTCATCCGCAGCCTGGAAGTTCAGCCTGAAGATATAATTCCGCTATGCTTCGAAAAGTCTATGTGGACAGTCATCGCTATGCTGGCAGTGCTCAAGTCTGGTGGGGCTTTTGTGCCATTAGATCCTGATCATCCAGCCAGCCGACATGAGGAGATCTTCAAGCAGACAGAGGCTAGAATGGTCCTCACATCGGTGCAATATGGGACGCTGTGGCCGGACTCAGCTCGCCGTGTTGTTCCGATTAGTGAGGCCTTCGTCAGTCAGCTGCCATCTACCGAAAACACGAAAGAGGCTACAGTCAACCCAAGCAATATCGCCTATGTCATATTCACATCCGGCAGCACCGGAATCCCGAAAGGTGTTGTCTTGGAATATCGCGCAGTCTCTACAAGCTGTCTGAGCCATGGGAAGGCAATTGGAATCAAACCGGATACTCGAGCCCTTCAATTCGCCACCTACACGTTTGATGCGTGCATAGCTGAGATTATCACACCGCTATTATACGGCAGTTGCATCTGTATTCCTTCCGAAGACGATCGACATAATGCTCTATCAGAGGCAACCAACATCATGAATATAAACTGGGCACAGCTTACCCCAACTGTCGCACGCCTGCTGGATCCTCAAAAAACCCCATCCCTCAAAACGCTCGTTCTTGGAGGAGAGCGAGTAAATGCTGTGGACTGGGAAAGATGGGGGGATAGCATTGAACAAGTCAATGCATATGGTCCCACAGAGTGTGCAGTCTGGTGTACTTCGTATACTAATAGTGCTCAAGGTTACAAGCCGGGAATCATTGGTAAACCTATCGCTTCAGTCAGCTGGGTCGTTGACCCAGACGACTGTAACAAGCTCGCCCCACTTGGTGCAATCGGCGAACTGCTAGTTGAGGGACCGATCCAAGCACGCGGTTATCTCAACGACGTAGTAAAGACAGAGGCTGCCTTCATCAACAACCCTTCCTGGCTAGTGACTGGCAGCGAAGCCTTTGCTGGTCGACAAGGCAGGCTGTACAAGACGGGTGACCTAGTCTACTATAGCGCAGATGGCAATCTGATATATGTAGGCCGTAAAGACAGTCAAGTTAAAGTTAGGGGTCAACGCGTTGAGCTTAGCGAGATTGAATATCATCTGCATGAATGTATGTCCGAGGTTAAACGGATGGCAGTTGAGGTAATCTCACCAGCAAATGACAAGGATAAGGCGATGGTAGCAGTTTTCCTGGAGCTGGATGAGGAGACATGTGGAACTTATCATGTCAGCGAATCATTTGGAAGCAACCCCTCCGTGCGATTGGTCTATATGGACGACACTGAAATAGAATTGGCTCAACGATTGCCAAGCCATATGGTGCCTGAAGTGTACTTTGCGATAGCAAAACTTCCGATGACAACATCTACCAAGGTCAATCGGCAACAACTGTGGGAAATTGGGGCTTCGTTCTCAACCGAGCAGCTAGCAGAGATGCGTAGGAACAGCCAAGGCTTTAGTAGGCGAGCTGCAGAGACACAGGCCGAGCGGACGATGCAGCAATTATGGGCACAGGTGCTAGGCATTGAAGCGAGCCGTATCGGCCTGGACGATAGCTTTTTCCGCCTAGGTGGTGACTCGATCAGTGCCATGAGGCTCGTCGCCGAAGCACGCCATCTCGGTTTCAAGCTAACAGTCTATGACATTTTCCAATCTCCACGGTTAGGCCATCTGACCAATCAGACCATTCGTCACCTCTTGACTGGCCTCAGTGCCATCACAAGAGGCGAATATTCTGGGCCAGTCGCTCAGTTGTTTGCTCAGAATCGGCTGTGGTTCCTGGAGGCGCTACACCCAGGTCTGGGCTGGTATATTGTACCAATTGCACTACGCATCAATGGTCCTCTTCGACTCGATGCACTCAAGGCTGCACTGCAGACAATAGAATATCGACACGAAACGCTGCGGACAACCTTTTCTACTCACCATGGTACGGGTGTACAGATTGTTCATCAGGTTTGTGACGACAAAGACGTCCCTATTGTTGAAGTCCCTCCAAACGACAAACACTACCTCCTAGATGCATTGCAAGAAGACCAAACAACACCTTTCTGTCTGCAGAACGAGCCAGGATGGAGAGTGCGCATCTACCGACTGAACGAACAGGAACATGTGTTATCCATTGTGATGCATCATATCATCTCTGACGGCTGGTCTTTGGATGTGCTGAAGAAAGAGCTTGCTGTGCTCTACGCTGCTGCTATCCGTGGTGAGAACCTGGTCTCGCGGCTATCGCCTCTACCGGTCCAGTACCGAGATTTTTCAACCTGGCAAAGAATGCCAGAGCAGATGCAAGGCTGCCAGAAACAGCTTGATTATTGGGTAGCTGAGCTGCAATCAAGCCGCCCAGCAGAGTTTTTGTGCGACAAGCCTCGACCAACGACCCTGTCTGGCAAGGCGGGTGTGCACAAGATCAGGATTGACGGTCAGGTTTACAACAAACTGCGGCGGTTCTGCAGAGCACATGAAGTGACTCCGTTTGTCGTACTACTTGCCGCTTTCCGCGCTGCGCACTATCGTCTTACTGGCCAAGAAGATGCAACAATCGGCACTCCCAATGCCAACCGAGACCAGTGGGAACTCAGAGACATGATAGGATTCTTTCTGAACATGCAGTGCATTCGAATCAAGGTTGAGGACGAAACATTCAAAGAACTCGTACAGCAGGTTTACAACACGGTAGTGGCTTCGCTTGCCAATCAAGACGTGCCTTTTGAAAGTATTGTCTCTACGCTTCAAAGAGACAGAGACATCTCTCGCAATCCCCTTGCACAAGCCGTCTTCGCGGTTCATGCGCAGCAAGATCTGGGTAAGCTTACGCTATAGGGTGTCGAGACCAATATCATGGACGTTGCTGCTACTTCGCGATTCGATCTCGAGTTTCACTTCTTCCAAGAAAGAAGCGGCCTACAGGGCTACATATACTTCTCAGAAGACCTCTTTGTTCCTGAGACGATAGTGTGCTTGGGATCTGTTTTTGAGAGTTTGCTCGACCAATGTCTTTCCAGACCCGAGACAAAGGTTGCATTGACGCAGCTTATGACTGACAAGGCATACGCTCAGCTCGACCAGATGAAGCTGCTACAAGTAGACGAAAAGCCTGGCACTCGAGAGTCAAGCATCATCGACGTCTTCCGCGAGCAAGTTGCTGTGTGGTCTTCTAAGGTCGCAGTTAAGGATACACGTGCAGAGATGACCTACGCCCAGTTGGACATCCAATCAGACAGACTCGCTCAAGCGCTCATGACAAGGGCACTGACACCTGAAACTGCGGTTGGTGTTCTTGCACTGCGATCCTGTGAGACGATCGTGGCCTTTCTCGGCATTCTGAAAGCAAAATTAGCCTACGTGCCTTTTGATACGAAAGCACCAGTAGAGCGTATGGACTCTATATTGACATCTTTTCCAGGGCAGAGACTCGTACTAGTCGGCACGGATGTTGAGATTCCTGTCCTTGCATCGGAAAATGTCGACTTCGTACGCATCGTCGACATGCTGAACGAAGCCACGGACGACAGTCTCGTACGGCGTGCTTTGGGAGGCAATTCTAGTCAAGGACCCTCCGCCAACAGTCTTGCTTACATCATCTTTACCTCAGGCTCCACTGGCCAGCCCAAAGGGGTCATGGTAGAGCACCGCGGCATTGTGCGCATGGCACAACATGATCACATCACAGATTTCAAATCAACTAAAGCTACAGCGCATATGGCAAACCTTGCGTTTGACGGATCTTCTTGGGAGATATACACCTGTCTTTTAAATGGCGGTACTCTCGTCTGCATCGATGCCAATACTGTGCTAGACCAGGATGCTCTACTCGAAGCCTTTACTCGACACAGTATTCGGATCGCCTTCTTCACCCCTGCTCTCCTCAAACACTCTCTGGCCGCATCTCCGGCTACGATTGGCGCACTTGACGTGCTACTTGTAGCTGGAGATCGAGCTGACCCAGGAGATATGTTTGCGGCACAGAACTTGGTGAAAGGTAAGGTAGCCAACGCATATGGTCCGACTGAGAACTCGGTCATGAGCACGTTGTACATGTTGAGCGAAAACGAGAAGTTCGTAAATGGTGTGCCTATTGGTAGAGCCATCAGCAGCTCGGGCGCCTATGTCATGGATTCCAAGCAGCAGCTTGTTCCACTTGGCGTTATTGGCGAGCTGGTAGTAACCGGAGACGGTGTTGCGCGAGGATACATAGATTCTGAGCAGAACATCGATCGCTTCGTTATGGTTACTATCAGCAGCACCATAATGCGAGCCTACCGGACTGGTGACTATGTACGGCAGCGACCCATGGATGGGCAACTTGAATTCTTTGGTCGCATTGATGGGCAGGTTAAGATCCGAGGCCACCGCATTGAGCTTGGAGAAATCGAAAGCGTCCTTTGTAGCCACAGATGCGTGTACGATGCCACGGTGGTGTTGGCACAAAAGGACCAAAGCGACCAAGGGCTTTTGGGCTACGTCACGCTCAAGCAAGAAGCTAGGATGATGGAGGATCAAGTTGAAGACAGCCGCCAGCTGCAGCATGTCAACGCATGGGAAGAGCACTTCGATTCCGAGACTTACGCTCTAATCGACGGCATTCATCCTGAGACTATTGGAAGAGACTTCGTCGGCTGGACATCCATGTACGATGGGAGCAACATTGACAAAGCCGAGATGAACGAGTGGCTAGATGAAACTATTTGTACCATCTATGCAATCACCAATGGCGAGCCAGGGCACATCCTAGAGATCGGCTCGGGTACTGGGATGATTCTATTTAACCTCAAAGACGGCTTACAGGGCTACGTGGGACTCGATCCGTCCGAAAAGGCCGTCAGCTTCATCACAGAGACAGCCAGGTGCATCCCTTCGCTCACGAACAAGGTGTGCATGTACCAGGCCACAGCAACGGACATTAATCGCATAGAACGGCCTCTCAAAGCCGACCTGGCTATTCTGAACTCGGTTGTGCAGTACTTCCCTAGCCAAGAATATCTGTTCCGTGTAGTAGAAAATTTGCTCCATATTGAGGGCATAAAGATGCTGTTCTTTGGCGACATCCGATCTCATGCGCTGCACCGAGAGTTCCTGGCGATGAGAGCGCTGCGGATTGCGGGTGAAAAGGCGGGAAAGGAAGACATCCTGCGCATGATGGAAGACATGGAGCAGGTTGAGCGTGAGCTGCTAGTGGATCCTGGGTTCTTTACCTCTCTACCGAGTCGTCTACCTGGCCTTGTTGAGCACGTAGAGATCCAGCCTAAGAAGATGAAGGCAATTAACGAGCTAAGCTGCTACCGGTACACCGCAATCGTTCATACCAAGTACGGAAGGGCACTGTGCAAAGAGGTTCGACGGGTTGCTGAAAGCGAGTGGATTGATTTCGAGACACAAAAACTGAATCGTTCATCTCTCTTGCAGCGACTAGAGAATGTTTCTAGCGTGCACACGGTAGCCGTCAGCAATATTCCACACAGCAAGACCGTCTTCAGTCGATGCCTTCTAAGCTCTCTGGATGTTCAAACGCCAGTCCAGAGGGATTGGATCTCCTCAGTTCGCCAACAGGCTGACCAAACACCGTGTCTGTCCGCTATGGATCTGATAGATGTAGCTAAAGAGGCTGGCTGTTGTATGGAGATTAGCTGGAGCAGACAGTACTCTCAGCGTGGGGGGTTAGACTGCATCTTCTACTCTTGTCAGCCTGGTGATCAAGCATCTCGAGCGCTGTTTGAGTTTCCTAGTGATCACGCAGACCGACCACAGCACACATTCAGCAGCAGGCCGTTGCACCAGCAGTTTGTCAACGAAGTACAATATCAACTGGAAGAAACAGTGCGGCTCCAACTCCCTGAATACATGGTCCCGAAGTCCATTCATATTCTCGAAAAGCTCCCAATCAACGAGAACGGAAAGGTGGATCGGAAGGCGCTCATCGAGAAAGCACAACTCAAAACAAGAGGCACTCCAGGCACGAAGCGGCAACCTAACACGCAGGCCGAGCAGATGATGCAGCAGCTATGGGCGCAGGTTCTGGGCATCGAGACGAGCCGCATCGGTCTGGACGATAGCTTTTTCCGTCTAGGCGGCGACTCAATCACCGCTATGAAGTTGGTGGCCGTGGCTCGTGAGAAAGAAGTGGGGACCACAGTCGCGAACATCTTCCAGTATCCTAAGCTTGCCGAGATGGCAGCTCGGGCTAACCAATGTGCTCCTATCCTTGGTAGCGATATTGCTCCATTCTCTCTGCTGGATCCTAGCGTAGATCCAGAACAAGTATGCAAAGAGATAGCGGCTGTCTGCAACGTAGATCCAAACCTCATTGAAGATGTTTATCCGTGCTCGCCGTTGCAGGAGGGCATGCTGTCACTAACGTTGAAGCGTGCTGGCGACTACACCATGCAGTGCGTGCTGGAGCTGCGGACGGATGTAAACGAGGATGCTTTCCGCGCTGCGTGGGAAGAGGTTACTCAGTCTCTACTGGTTTTGCGTACAAGGATGTTGCAACACAGCACACTTGGCCTCTTGCAGGTTGTCTTAGCGGAGAAGCTAGAGTGGGTTGCGGCAAACAACCTAGCAACATACCTGAACCAAAACCAATCGTTGCATTTAGAGCTCGGGCAACCGCTCGTACGTTATGCGCTGGTCCGCGATCAGCATACAAAGAAGCGCTGGTTTGTATGGACGATCCATCATGCTTTGTACGATGGCTGGTCGGTGCCTCGCATCTTGAACGCGATTAGAACGATCTACAATGGTGGAGTCTTGGGGAAACAGCCTGGCTTCAACTCCTTTATCAAGTACCTGAGCAAGCTAGACCAGGACGCGACCGCATCGTACTGGAAGGCTGAACTGGGCGGCTGCACGGCTACGCCTTTTCCGCCACTAGTCCCTGGGGTGCAACAGCCAGTTGCCGATGCGATTGTGGAATATCAATGCCCACGTCTTCCCAGAGTAACATCTGACGCAACACTTTCCGCTACCATCCGTGCGGCCTGGGCTATCCTTACCAGCCAGTATACAGGCTTAGATGATGTGGTGTTTGGTGCTACAGTAACTGGCCGCAACGCACCTGTGGCTGGCATTGAAGACATAATTGGCCCGACCATCGCAACAGTACCTGTGAGAATACGTATAAATAAAGGATGGAGCGTGCAAAGGTTTCTGAGATCGGTACAGAAGCAGGCAACTGACATGATCCCCTATGAACAGTCAGGCTTGCAACAGATTGCAAAGCTAAGCCTGGACGCACAGTATGCTTGCGGCTTCCAGACATTACTGGTATTTCAGCCAACTGGGGGTGAACTGGAGGTCAATGATGAATTTGGGATATGGGAAAGTGTATCAGGGCTACAGGGCTTCACTACATTTGCGCTAGTGGTTCAGTGTACGCTTGTTGAGAAGGGGTTACGATTTACAGCTAGCTTCGATGCAAGAGTAATTGGCCATTGGAGGATAGAAAAGATGCTCCATCAGCTTAGCTTTGTCGTACAGCAGCTTACCGCAGCCGATGCTGGCACAAAGATTGCTGAGATTGACACTACGACACCCCAAGATAGGGAGCAGCTGTGGACATGGAACCAGACGGTACCAGCGGCGATTAGTCAATGTGTGCACGAGCTGTTCGCAGAACAAGCAAAGGCGCGCCCCTCTGCGCTCGCTATTTGCGCATGGGACGGTGAGATGACCTATAGCGAGCTAGCTAAGCAGTCAGCCCAGCTCGCAGGTTACCTTATCAATCTAGGAGTAGGAGTTGAAGACATAGTGCCGCTATGCTTCGGAAAGTCTATATGGACAGTCGTGGCCATGCTAGCAGTACTTAGGGCTGGTGGAGCGTTTGTAGCGCTAGATCCAGACCATCCAGCCAGCCGACACAAGATGATTCTCAAGCAGACATTCAAGCAGACGGACGCCAAGGTTGTGCTCACATCAGTACAACATGCAAAGTTGTGGCAAGACTTGGACTTAGCTGGCAATGTTGTCGCAGTCAGCGAGACCCTCATTAGTCAGTTGCCATCCAGCGAAATAGACGGAAGCAGGGTACAGCCACACAATACAGCGTATATTATCTTCACTTCGGGAAGTACTGGTGTACCTAAGGGGGTCGTTTTAGAACACAAGGCGCTTTCAACGAGCTGTTTAGGCCACGGACGAGCATTTGGCATGTCGCATAACACCCGTGCTTTTCAATTTTCGGCTTACACATTCGACGCTTCTATTGCGGAGATTGTTACCACACTCGTGCATGGTGGGTGTGTATGTGTGCCATCTGAGAGCGAACGGCGAGATGGTATAGCAGAAGCTATGAATAAGATGGACGTTAACTGGGCGATGTTAACTCCTTCGGTTGCGCGGCTACTGGATCCAGAATCCATTCCCTCTCTAAGAACATTAGTTCTCGTAGGAGAGCAGGTCACGCCAGCAGACTGGAATCGATGGCCGCATCCTGTGCAGAAAATGAACGGATATGGGCCTTCAGACTGCTGTATCATCTGTACTTATCATGCGAAGAAGGAAGGTTATAACTCAGGTATGATTGGAAGCTCGGTTGCTTCGACAAGCTGGATTGTACACCCTGAGAACTACAACATGCTAGCACCGCTAGGGTCTGTTGGGGAGCTCTTGGTTGAAGGCCCAATTCTTGCGCGTGGATACCTTGAGGATGAAGAGATGACTAACGCCATGTTTGTACATGATCCCATCTGGCTACTAGAAGGGTGCAAAAATTATCCAGGCCGACCAGGAAAGCTGTACAAGACAGGCGATCTAGTTCACTATAGTAACTCAGATGGCACCTTAACATATGTTGGCCGAAAAGATAGCCAGGTCAAGATACGTGGGCAACGGATTGAGTTAGGTGAGATCGAACACCATCTGTACGAATGCATACCTGGAGTCAAACAGCTAGCAGTTGAGACCATCTAGCTATTGGGACAAGGAAGCCAGCTTTTCTTAGCAGCTTTCTTACTTCTTCAAAGCAACGCTCAACACGCTGCGCTCATAGACAACACTACCAGAAACGACTTAGCAACACAATTTGACTTCCCAGTCGGGGTAGACGAGAGACTGGCTAAGAGACTACCAGAGTATATGGTACCTACAGTATTCTTTTCTGTTGCACAGATGCCTATGACAGCATCCAAAAAGACTGATCGGAGGCGATTGCGGGAGATTGGGGCCTTATTCACAGCTCAACAGCTAGTGGAGATGCGCACGCGTAGTGAGGGCCCAAAGCGGCAGCCTAGAACACAGGCTGAATTGACGATGCAGCATCTGTGGGCAAAAGTGCTAGGCATTGAGGCGGACAGCATCGGCCTAGATGACAGCTTCTTCCGCCTAGGCGGCGACTCGATTACCGCCATGAAGCTCGTCGGTGAAGCTCACAAACAGTCTATCCGACTGAATGTTGCGGATCTCCTTCGCAATCCAAAGCTGTCGTCAGTTGTTCATCTTGCACATCCAGAGCAACAATCAACTCTGGTATATCCCACTCCCTTCTCCTTATTATCCTCAACAAGACAGGATCACCTTCTCTCTAAGCTGTTTGAGAGTGGTGAGAGTTTGTGTGGCACCGAAGTCTCCGACATACTTCCAGCGACACACATGCAACAGATCATAATTTCTAGAGGTATCAGATCTCGACCTCTAGCCTTCAACTATATTTTCCTAGATATGGGTTACGAAGTTGATGTTCCTCGTCTCAAGGATGCCTGTTCTGCTCTTGTTCAACATTTCTCAATGCTCCGGACAAAGTTTGTCTATCTCGACGGCAACCTCTGGCAGGTCGTCCTTCGCCACCCTGATCTCCAATTTTCAGAGTTTGAGCTTTCCGAGCCGCTGGATAAAGCGTCGAATGTTGTGTGTATGCGCGACATTGCACATTCATCTTCGATGGAAATACCAACATCCTTCATGTTTATCAAGAGAACTGACGGGGAGCATCGTTTGATCATTCGCCTCTCTCATGCACAGTACGATGGAGTCTGTCTCCCCAAGATTGTGGATACGCTTTCATGTATTTACAATGGAAAACCTCTCGGTCCTTCATACCCATTCTCAACCTTTCTGGCGTACGTACAGAGTCGACGTCCCGCTTCGGAGCTGTACTGGCGCAATCTGCTTCAAGGCTCGAGGATCATCGAAATTACTTCGCTGCTCTGTCCTCGAGTGCCAGAAGGTAATGATCCAAGTGCGATAAACATTGTAAGGATCATCAACATGCCGACGCTTCCCAAGAACTTGACGACAGCTTCAGTCGTCAGTGCTGCTTGGGCAATCATACTTTCACATATCACTGGGGAAGAAGATGTCACATACGCATCTATAGTGGCTGGCCGGAACTCTAATGTTCCCTACATTTCAGAGATTGTTGGACCTTGTGTGAACGTTATTCCAGTTCGCGCGCAAGTTCTGCCATCTAAGACATTGACAGAACTTGCATGTTCAATCCAAGAGCAATACTCTTCACTTGGAGAATCAGATTCCATGGGGTTCGAGGACATAGTCCAAAGCTGCACAGACTGGCCAGCCGGCACAAAGTTCGACTCAGTGATTCAACACCAGAACATTGACGAGCACCCAGTACTTGACTTCCCAGGTACAAGTGGGAGACTAAAATGGTTCCAAAACCCTTGTTTGGTGTCTGACATCTTGACTGTAATGTCTCATCCGCTAAATGGCAGGCTGAAACTTGTGGTTAGTGGCAACACTCACATCATAACAATGGAAAACGCGGATATGGTAAGTCGGATGCTCTGTGATACAATTACAGAGCTATTTGATGCATCACAACCGCTTTGAAGACAAAAGCCTGGAAACTCATTAGCTCTTTCCTTGCTTCACTAGGTTGGCTCTGCTTTGCTTATTTGTTTGTTGTCTTTACTCTTTGCTATGATAAGCTGCTTGAAGACCAAATGTTCTACCTACAGGCCTGTAAATAGAACAAGGCTTTCATTAGATATCTTAGATAGAAACTCTCTTCCTAACAAAAAAGATAGAACAGATATAGAAACCGAATCCAGCCATGACTGTGATGCCACTAAAAGCCTGCAGCGCCATGTATCTAGCATCGGTCTCCAGAAGAATACCACCAATAGGACTACCAATTAGTAATCCAAAACTTGCAAGAGTAAAAGCCATGCCCATTCGGGTTCCCACTACACTGATATCAGCTGTAATTGCAGCTAGCATGACCGGAGTCAATGAAACAGACGCGCCTGACAGAAACCCATAGAAAACGCAGAATATGATCGTACCCACTACAGTTTTGACACCGATCCAAATAAATGGTAGACAGCCTAGAATAAATATGACTGGTAGAAACAGTCGTACAACGCCAAACTTGTCCGCTAGTAGGTTTGTAAGAATACGGCCAAAAACGGAGCCAGCACCGAGAAAAGCTAACATGTAAGAAGAAAGATCTGTAGAGGTTTGGAGAATGCTGCGTGCGTACAGGGGAATGTAAAAATAGGGCAGGTACATTCCCATCCACACGGCGAACAGCCCGAAACTGAAAAGCACATAGCTAGGCTCTGTCATAGCTTTCCATTCGAAAAGCTTGCGTTGCGAAGAGGGCGTGATCCGAGGTTTTAATACTGCAAGCGATACAAGGAGACATACGAGTAGGGTGAAGCCGCAAACTCGATTCGCCCATCCGTATCCAATGGTATCCGTGATTTTACGAAAAGCAATCGGCAAAATAAGGCCCCCTTTACGTATGTCATTAGCAAATACCATATTTTGGAATGATTATCGCGCACCTATACTGCCCCCCGCTGCTGCAAGTCCTGTTGCGGTGGAACGTTTAGTCGTAAAATACTGAGCTACAATCGCTACACCAGGTGTGAAAAGGCATGCACCACCGATGCCAACAAGCACACCGAGGGAAAGAAATGTAGAGTAATACTGATGCGAAATACTTGTAAGCATGAATCCGAGTACATTGAGTATCATTCCGGTGACAGTCAGGAGGCGAACGTGACCGAGGTCAAATAGTGGCCCAATAGCGACACCAACAAAGACCATGAGAAATCCCTGGACAGTGCCAATCCAAGATATTGCCGACTGGCTATAGTGGGAGAGAAATTCATGGCTCAGATACTCTTGCCAAGCCCCAAACGCAACAGTGAGCCCTCTGCCACAGCCTATTAGCTTTGGATGTTTGGAGTCTGCAGCATCGCAACTGCTTGCAAAAATCGAATGCAGGGTTTACAAGGCTTTTCGTAAAACTTACGATGAGCTGAAACAAAGAAAGAATCCTCCAAGAACTTGAAGCCAGGCTATCAAACCTCCGTTAGGTACATCCTGCAGCTGTAATGATGACGAATGTCGTGATGTCATATTTCCTGTAACACAGTGACTTTGTCGAAATTTCTCACGAGAAAGAAATATATAAAAGTACGTAGTGCAGAGTCATAAGGCCAATTATATAGGTACAGTAAGATAAATGTCTGTTCGCGAAGGAATACAATAGCCACGTATGTGCCCAATCTCTCGCGGATGTATCAGAATAGCACCGTCCTTCCGAGCAAGCCATCAAAGGTCAATGGTCCCTTAACAATGGATATGTTCAAGGACTAAGCCAATATCATAGGGCTGCTTACCCCTTTCGTTGTTTTGTCTCATGATCTACCCACGAGAAGATTTGAAATCCTTAGATTCAAAAATTAAATACTTACTCTCACCATAAAGCACTCTATTAAGAAGCAGGGGGTAGGAACTCAACTTAGGCACCTAACGTATCCGGGTAGGTATGATAACTCGCTCAAAGTAAGAACCGTTACCTATAGCTACCCAACTTTCGGCCCTACTAAATGGAAAGTCTTGACTCTGGCGGAAACTATTCCGCCCGGAGCATCCGAACAATATATACAGGGGAGGAAATTGTACAAGCATTGATCCCAACCCTAGTAGCAACACGGGCAAGGTTATTGATTCCGCGCCATTGTATCAAATGTGCCCTTGTCTTGCTTCCTTGTCTTGTCTCGAGACGGGGCTGTACATTGTGAGAACCACCTTGGCAACGCGTGGAGACTTTTGCGGAGCAGGGTAACGACGTACCCAATACATACTTGATCACTAACCGTGAGCCCGAGCAACGAGAAAGTTTAGAAGAACAATGATAAAGATTGATATTGCAACAGTTTGCCACAAGGGCCCTGGAAATCATTCAGAAAAGAGCTACGGTACGGGAGAGGACGGAAGGCACATGAAGCATATGAGCTGAGATTCATCAGAACATCACTATAACAGTTACCAATGGCGCTATTATGCCTGATTACCGCAATGCATGCTATCACTCACGCATTTCCCATCTTTTTGTTTGCTTCCCAACTGACATGAACGGCTTTCTGGATTGCACCATTGGCCCCACACAGGTCCAATGTGGCCATGGCCTTCTCTGTGCTCCCACCAGGAACACAGACATCGTTAAGATGTTTTGACAAAGGGTTAGGCACGCTTTGTGCTAGTATACCTGCACCTATGATTGATTGGATGAGCAGGGATGTGACCTGCTTCTCGGATAATCCTTTCTCAACAGCGGAATTCACCATCTCTTTTGCTAAGTAGAATATGTAAGCGGGCCCGGATCTAGACTGAAGGTCAGTGATGAACAAGGGGTGCCACTTTGGCTTACTGACCCTGAAACTGAAGCTACCACGTCAAGGAGATCTTCATTTTCTAGAAACTCAATACAGGGAGAAACACTCAACAAAAGTAGTTTGATCTCGTCCATCGCCTTGGCCGAAACAAGCTCGTTCGCAAATAATGCCGTAGCACCTTGACCCACAGCAACAGGGGTATTCGGCATGGAACGAACAATTGGGCTCTTGAAAGGTAGCCAGGATTCAAGTTGGGAGGTCGTTATCCCTGGACAGACAGTCAGGATGATTGGGGTCTGACCCTGACAGAATGCTTCGACTGAATCGCAGATATCCGTACACACAGCCTTAGTGAACTCGGGCTGGGTACCAATCACAACCAAATGAGCCGTGGCTGCTTGGACAGGGGCCCAGATTCTGGGATCCCGATTATCGATTGAGACGACAGCTTCTGGGTGCTTTTTTTTGAGTTGAGTGATGTGATTTTCACGCCTTCCCGTGAGGCGGAGCCGGTAAGATCGTGTCGGATTCGGCTGATTGCAAAGACCATCTACTATGGCAGACCCAAGGGTGCCACAACCAAGAACGGTCAGCTGGATAATGGGAAGAGATGTAGTATTCATTGTAGAGTATAAGATAAAGGTTTGGGATCCAAGTATGCTCTAGAAGTTGATCAATATCATTGTGTGTTAGCTGTAGATGCTTCGCTTTTTATATGTCTTTGAGCATACAGATGCCTTGACTACTCGGTGAGAGTCCCGAAAGGAACTCTGAAACCCTGAACACAGGAAGCCAAGACTGAGCAGCCGTTGATTACTGCCGATATGAATTGTCGAGCTTTTCCTCTACACTCTAACTATTTCAAGATACACACAACAAAGGGCAACATAGGTAAATCAAGTTAGTACAATTTTTTGACCTAGAAGGGCATGGTGTCCCTGAAATGCCTGTATTTGCTCTTCTAATCAGTGACAAGGATGCCAGATTTTACTCTAATCCCACATAGTAAACATTACACCTCTTGTAAGCTACCTTTTCTATCTAGACAGTCCTTGTTATAGCGCTTCTCATCCTTGCTAATATGTTTCATCCCGCGCTTTGATTAGCCGAAGGGCCTATTCATGCATTAAAAAACCTAGTAGCGTTACTTACCCATGACTGGATGTATGTTCCTCGGTCCTTCCCGCCGATCTACCCCTATATCTCTCGGTCCTTCCCGCTGGCCTAAACCTGTTTCATAAGGTGAACACACGTAATCTTATATAATACACAAAGAACATGTACGTGACTGATACAGTAGCACACATCTTTAGCAGCTTTTAAACACCCATCTATATAGACTTCTATATAAAACTGAATTCACCATACAAAATAGATCTACTAACCTTGAACGAAAGTACTGTGGGTTTACGTACCTAGACTCCGCCCTTTCTGCTAACCAGATCACAATAATGTGTTTCGGCACTGCCTCTGAATTGGTCTGTGCTAACAATCCAGTGCGATATTGTGCAACGGTCCCTGCTTTGCGAATTGCGCATTGACACAATATAAAACCTTTTTTATCCGAGACATCACTGTTTGAACGGACAATGAAAACCTTCTCTAGACAAAAGTAAACACTGGGACCATTCCGGATCATCCGGACGTAGGCATGAGTACGTGCGCACACATGAACATCTTACCTAAGTGTAGATATCTAATACAATTTGTTAGAGAAGTGTGGGGCCTTTACGCAAGCTGGCCTTGATAGTTAGGAGAACCTTGACTGTTACATCCATTCAAAAGTTCTGTTCGTGTCCGGGACCATCGGAACAAGGAGACTACAATCGTGCGGGTAAGACGGGTCAGATCTTTATTGGATGTAATCACTCAGATGCATATAGGAGTGCGTGAGATCATGAAGACCCTAGATTCAACAAGCCACCTACAGGCCTGGTCCGAAAGGGTATCGAGAAACTACCGAACTAGCTACAAGGATAGTTTCAATATATGTCTGTGCTGGTCGGATCCAATTGTCCCAACAAGTACCCGCTGTTTGTTCTTATCCACTTCTAAGATATGTCAGCATAGGTTTCCTCCTATACGGCCCTAAGACGGATTCGGTCTTTGGTGATGCTGTAGCACTGTTACATAGACTGGAGCTGGGGAAGCATGTTCTATTTAACCCGCGTGTTTCCTCAAGATAAACGTCAAACAAAACAGCTAACGATTGCGTGCTTACTTTCTTGTTACGCGTAAAAGCAATTCTTCGCGCATCATATCTTTTTCTTTTCTTAGGACAAGTCCAAGTACTACCAAGAGGAATGACGACTCGACTGAGGAGAAGATATGATGACGAGCGGAACAAGCGACTTCGTCCTGAGGCAGCAAAGCAGTACCTCAACTTGAACTCCAAAGACTATAAAGGTTTTGTCGAAGATCCATTTGCCGACTACGAAAAACTTCGCACACAAGAGCCCACTCTTCACCATGGCGACAATATCAAGTTTTTAGTCATTGGTGGGGGACATAATGGACTCTTCTTTGCATACCGCCTCATAGAGGCCGGATATAAAGCTGAGGATATTTGGATAGTCGACAGCGCGGGGGGGTTCGGCGGCACCTGGTATTGGAACCGATATCCAGGAGTCATGTGCGACGTTGAGGCATCTATATTTCTTCCCCTTTTGGAGGAGACTGGGTATGTTCCCAAGCATCGCTATGCTTTCGGTTACGAGATTCGGGAGAATGCGGAGCGCATCGCTCTTCTATTGAATCTAAGGGCTATGTTCTGCACAAAGGTTCACAGTCAGGTGTGGAACGAAGCTGAAGGGGCCTGGGACATCTACATGAGACAACATCGTGGCCCCGGACATGAGGAAAAGGTCTTGACTATTCGTTCGAGGTTCGTCTTCGGCGCTTGGGGTTACTTTTATTCTCCTCGGATCCCCAATCTCCCGGGTTTGAATGCCTCCATGGCTATGCACACATTTCACACAGCCCGTTGGGATTACAGCTACACTGGTGGCTCCCAACAGCATCCAGATCTTGTGAACCTTAAAGACAAGAAGGTCAGTCCTTTGAGAATTTTGAACTTCCTTTACTGATTTTGAAAGGTCGGTATTGTAGGCACAGGAGCGACAGGAGTCCAGGTGATTCCTGAACTCGCAAAGTGGGCGAAACATCTTTACGTCTTCCAACGCACAGCATCTCATTGCTTCCCTCGATCCCAAGAGCCTACGGACAAAAAGACATGGCACAGTAAGGTGGCCAACGAATTCGGATGGCAATATAAGCGGCAACGCAATTTTGAACACTTCATCTCAAATGATCCCGATTCAGTGACAGACCTAGTGAAAGATGGCTGGACTGCGAATAGGGCCTATTCCGGAGCTGTTGGCTCGCGCAGGTTTGCCTCATTGCAGTCAACTGAAGCCCACTTTCAGTCCATGCTAAGCATCGACGAGGAGCATGCTGAACGAAGCCGCGCCTTTGTTACCAAGGAAGTGTCAGACCCCAAGACTGCCGAGGAGCTGAAGGCTTGGTATCCAGGGTGGTGCAAAAGGCCTACATTTCACGACAGGTACTTGAGCACCTTCAACAAAGACAATGTTACACTGGTAGATACCAACGGTAGAGGTATTCAAAGCTATACTCCATCAGGCGTCGTTGCTAATGGGGTTGGATACGACTTGGATGTGTTAATATTCGCCACTGGTTTCGCACCCTCCTCCAATACCTCTCCGGCAACACGAATGGATGGGAATATCATTGGCCGTGATGGCCGTTCTATGCATGACAAATGGAAGAGCAAAGACTTTGGGACTTTTTTCGGTCTCATGTCGCATCAGTTTCCTAATATGTTCTTCTACGCCGTCGCGGGTGTTCCCTCTTCGCCCAATCTGACACCCTATTATGATCAACTGTCCAGGCTTGCTGCTTACGTTCTGGCAGAGGCTACTCTTCGACTAGGCAGCTCTGCAAAGCTAATCGTTGAAGTTTCCAAGGAGGCAGAGGACGAATACACAAACCAAGTTGAGAAAAGATCACACTGGTATTCCATCTTGGCTGGCTGCACGCCCGGATACTACAATGGCGAAGCAGCTATGCACCAGAAGCAACAAACTCCCCAAGAAGCCAAACTAGCTGCCAGGGCTAGCGGCTGGGGTGGAGGCCCTGTAGAATACCATAGGATAGTCCAAACTTATATAAAACAAGCGAGTCTTATAGGGATCGACATTAGAGTGCATGAGTTAAAGGGCTAGGGTTACATTCATAGTTGAGAGTTTCGATATCTCTTTGTAGATGTTAGACAAGCAATTAGTCAACAAATCAATCTTAGTTGTTATGGTCCAGATCTATGTTTAGTCAGATTCACTAATTCCGCTGCAAAGAAGCTGGTCTCCTCGTCTTCTGCAGGTTTCTCACTGCTCCCCAGTACTTGAAGGCGGGACGATCAAAAGAGGCCTATAGTCGCGTTAATTGAACCGATGATGTACCTGAGTGACATCTTTTGCTGGTTCGAAATTGACGAATAAAGTCTGAGCTCACGTTGCGACGATGTCCTCCAAACTTACCAAACTCTATACGATACGGGTTCTAGAGGGATCGGGTACTGCTATGGCCGCAGTGGCCCA
>JAODYC010000193.1:14980-26151 GCA_026262405.1 Curvularia hawaiiensis | reverse complement strand
CCAAAAAAACAAAAACAAATCACTGACTGGCATAGATACATTTTGCTGGACAAGCAACTCATCGACTTTGCCAACACGGCCATTAATCGACCCGACATGAAGGGCGAACACGACATCTTCAATCGCGTCATGCCGCGAGACGACATTGGAGTGCTTGCATTCCTGGAAAACCGCGCCACCGGATCGAGATTCATCATAGGCAACGTACACGTGTTCTGGAACCCCGCGTTCCAAGACGTCAAGCTCGTGCAAGTTGCCATTCTGATGGAAGGCATCACCAAGTTTGCGACACAATGGACGAAACACCCACCTTGTACGAACAAAGTGGTGTATCAGTTTACCAATGGCGACAAAGACGAGGCCGAACCAGATCCGACCCAGGAGCCAGGACCGTCAAAAGTGTATACTGACCCCGCCGACATCCCGGTCTTGCTGTGCGGTGACTTCAACTCGCTCCCATCGTCTGGTGTGTACGATCTCATTACCAACGGTAATATTTCGAATGTTCATGCGGACTTGGGTAGCCGCAAATATGGTAACTTCACACGAGACGGGATTTCCCATCCTTTTAGCCTAAAGTCTAGCTACGCGTCCATCGGCGAGCTAGCGTTTACCAACTATGTTCCGCACTTCCAGGGCGTGTTGGACTATATCTGGTACTCTACCAACACTTTGCAAGTGGTTGGGTTGCTTGGCGACATCGACAAGGGCTACCTCCAGCGGGTACCGGGATTTCCGAACTACCACTTTCCCAGCGACCACGTGGCTTTGTACGCACAGTACATTGTCAAGAACCGCAAAGAAGCCAAGAAAGTGTCTGAAGTCGACTTTGGGCCGAGTCGAGATCGAAGAAATTGATCAATGTCGAGTCGGTCCGCCTCCGGGCATGTCCATAGGCTTGTGGTGGTGTAGTCTTCTCCATCGTTCGCAGGCGTCATTTGCTCGGTGTTCGGTTGCTATCGTCAGCTCACGTTGTTTGGGGGCTTTGTGATGACAATTCAGATTTGGCAATGGCAGGGTGAGTGACTCGATAGACGGTTGCGTGGTCTGATCTTCTTGCTGGGACAATGGCCAAAGCCAGCGGCTAGTGCATGAATCTCACACGAATATTTGTTGTTCTACGTCTGGAACACGCTTTCTTTGGTAGCCTGCCGGTGGCGGAAGGACTAGTTACTCTCTTTTCGGTTTGCGAAGTGTTTGGTTGGCTCTGCGACAGGTGTTTCGCGATATGGATTCTTTTTTTGATCTATTTTCTGGGTTTCTATTGCGTTCTCCCTTTCTGCATTGTATCAACTAGGTAGTCGTTCCCCCTTAAAAAAAAGGCCGAGTCCGCCTGCTTTCGAGCACGCCCGACTGCGGTTCATCTGTTCAAGACAAGACGATGCCATTTGTGCGAGTAGAGTGACACAGTGCCATCAAGCGAAAGTCGGAGTAGGATGTTGCAACGGCGAGTCCACAGCCACCAGTGGCGTCATGAGGCGGTATGAGCAGCGACGATTCGCTGAAGGGGCGAGGAGCAGGCACAGGCTAGCTCGCGAGGTGAGGGGGAGGTCTTAGACTCGCTTGACCGCCGCGGCGACCGGGCCCACTTGGACAACATCAACGTGCGCTCCTCGATAAGTTCCCCCAGAGCCGCGCAACACGTAACCCCTTGCAAACTCGTTACACCCTTCTTGCATCCGTTTGCTTTTTGTGCAAATACACGACGCCATGGCAGCTGCAGCACCCACTACTGAGCTCAAGCTCGACCCCAAGTACGACGACTACGACTATCCCACTGTCTCGCCCACCGCTCAGAGTGGACACCCCGGCCATACCACGCCCGAGCAAGATGCACAGCTGTTCCAACTGAGAAGTGCCCTGGAGGAGGCAGGCTACACCAAGAACCTCGACACTCTGACTCTGGTATGCTATTTGGATATTTGTATAGGCTACCAGACCCCTATGCTAAACCTTTCCTAGCTGCGATTCCTCCGCGCACGAAAGTTCGATGTCGAGGCCGCCAAAAAGATGTAAGTACACATGTTACCGCATACAAAAGAGGGGAGTGGACAAGTACAAGGACAGGTCCACTGACAAGTTCCAGGTTCGTTGACTGCGAGAAGTGGAGGAGCGAGTACGCTGGCGTCGGTGTCGAGGAGCTAGTCCGAACTTTTGACTACAAGGAACGGCCCGAGGTTTTCAAGTACTATCCCCAGTACTACCACAAGACTGACAAGGTATGTCTGTACTCTGGTCAAGCGCAGCGCTATTCCGGCAAACTGTGACTCGTAAGCAGACCGCTAATTGCTCCATAGGATGGTCGCCCACTCTACATTGAGCAGCTCGGCAATGTCGACCTCACCGCGCTCGGTAAGATTACTACTCAAGAGCGCATGATTCAAAACCTCGTCTGCGAATACGAAAAGATGGCCGATCCGCGCCTCCCAGCCTGCTCCCGCAAGTCTGGCTACCTCCTTGAGACATCGTGCACAATCATGGACCTGAAAGGCGTTGGTATCTCCAAGGCGACTTCTGTGTACGGCTACCTAGGTGCTGTCTCAGCCATCAGCCAGAACTACTACCCCGAGCGTTTGGGCAAGATGTACATCATCAATGCCCCCTGGGGTTTCTCGGGTGTCTTCAGCGTCGTCAAGAAGTTCCTTGACCCTGTGACAAGTGCCAAGATCCACGTCCTGGGCAGTGGATACAAGAAGGAGCTGTTGGAGCAGGTCCCTGCAGAGAACTTGCCCAAGGAGTTTGGTGGATCGTGCGAGTGTGAAAAGGGCTGCCAGCTGAGTGACGCGGGCCCATGGTGGGATTCTCAGTGGGTTAGGGAGCCCAAGTGGGCAAAGAAGAACGAGGGCGACGCAATTAACAACACTAACCTTCCTGGCCCAATGGAAGGTACCACACCTGCTGCTGCGGCGCCCGCTGCTCCTGCCGGCACCGAACCTGCCACTGCACCTGCACCAGCCACTACCTAGTAGACTCGCGCACCGGCGGACAATGCTGTTGACAGCTTTTTATAGTATAAGAAATTATCGCGATGTAGCGGTAGCATAGTGTGCTGAAATGCGAGAACATCGGGCATAGACGTAGGAAGCTCAGATAAACTTTTAGAACAGGGCGCCTGTCCTCCGAATTTACGACTATTGGTGAAGATGCTGCGCAAGTGATAACACATTTGGCTCCCTGAAATGGAGTTATATATACCTGCCTTGGGGATCCAGTTTATCCATCAACTCCATGGATTTCTCGTACATGGTAAAGACGATGCCACCACTGAGAATCAAGCGACCCAACCGTGGCAGAGCTCCCGACCAAAATGTGAGGAGACCCTCGTCTCTGAAGATTTTGACTGCACAGTCGAAGCTGTTCTTATACGAGTTTCGTGCCTCCAACGACTGCATACGCGTCTTGACAGTGTCAATCGGCATCGTCGTATAGACGGTAACTATGCCGGCCAGTCCTCCAAGTCCAAAAGTGCTGACAGCCCCGAGCTTCTCCCCGGGGGCAACATAAGATTGCGCCAACTGCTTGAACGAAGTGTAACTTGAGAAGCGTACGGCCGAGTTGGCGGCCTGTCGTGCTGTTGTGGGAAGGAAGCCTTGAAAGAAGCCCCGAATGCCTTTCTCTTGTGCGATAATTTTCGATCCGTGGAGGAAGCCGCGCATACGAGGGTTTGCAGATTTACGGTCGTCGATCCTGTGGCAAGACTGTTAGTGGAAAGCAGGCAAATAAGCCAGAGCATACGTACAGCTGTGTCTTGATGCTCTCAAATGGCGTTACTGCCAGCAACGACTCTGTAGCTCCTGCACCAAAGCCAGCAATGACGGTCGCTGGGCCCGAGACCTTGCCCTCTGCATCTGCCAATAAGTTTTTGTACATGTCGAATGCGACGAATCCTGGACAGTTTGTGTCAGTGCCGCAAGCTTAACTAACCGTTTGGTAACGCACTTATTCCGGCCTTGAGCGAGTTGCCAATGATCAGTGTCGTGCAGCCCGCATACCACTGCTTGCCAAACGGCGGCCATGGCAGCTTCTTTCCATCTGGTAACCTCCGGTTGAGCTGTGATCGTGTCTTTGCGACTATACTCGAGTCAGCGTCGTGTTTGTGGTCGGGGTGGAATAGATTCGGGGCATACACTCAGCAGGATACGTGATTGCTATGTTAGAGTCAGTACCGTATTGTCCGCAGTCGGAGGGAGGACTTTACAAATTTCCACGGCACCAGCAGTCGCGCCCGCCAAGATGGAGCGCATGGCACTCGGCTTCTTCTTCTCCGATGGTGCGGCCGCCATGGTCGCTCGCCTGGTGCCTATGGGGGTGGGGAGAGCAGTCGGGCGCTGCGATGATAAAGTCGACTTTTTTGCGTTACCAGACTGCGTCCCGTAGTTGGCGCCTCAGAGCAGTGACGTAGTTTTGAAATCGAGCGCCAATCCCCAAGTGTATCACACGTGTACGAACTTAGCTCAATCGCAATTTGCAAGCAAGATACAATTGTCGTTTGCTGTCTATACCATTCCCGACTGCCTGCGATTCTGGACCAGTACACGGCGAGACGGAGGTGAGCAGTCGGCGCCGCAATTCGGCGCCAAGCATCCCACCTGACATCAGCCTGTCCCCGCGAGCTTGGACCCTCGAAAAGTTACGCCTCCATTGCCTACGCATTTGTCGCACTTCGTCTTTTTCACCCAATTGTCGCCATCCCATTTCCACAAACCTACCCACAACCTTCCCAACATAATGCTCGCTCTACGAAACCTTGCCCGCAACGTCCCGCGGTCGGCCGCTCGCTTCTCCACCAAAGCCATCCGCCCGCAAGCCGCTCTGCGCCAGGCGGTCGCTTTCCAGCCAGCATGGACTGCCTCTGTGCCTCGGCTCACGGCCTCCTTCTCCATGTCTGCGGCGAGGAGAGAGGACAGTGGCGGTATGTATTGCGCATCCGCACAGTAGATGACGTTTGCTGATGTAGATGATAGTCAATGAAGAGCTGGTTGCAAAGCTCCAGAGCGAAATCTCCATGGAGGAGAGCATGCAGGAGGACGAGGACCTCTCTGCCAACATCAAGGAATACCTCGAGAACAGCGCCTTTGAGGTAAGCTCCTTTGCAATTTCCTTTATACATGGCCAAAATGCTCACATTTGCACAGATTGAAGACCACGCTGGTAACCAGGAAGTCGTCCTCACCCGTACCTACAACGACGAAAAGATTCGCATTACCTTTACAACTGCCGACCTCAACAACAACCAGCCTGGCGACGAATTCACCGAGGACAGCGCCATGTACGATGACGCTGACATGGATGTGCAGTCTGGAGGCGCCAACACCAAGGGTGCCATCAACCAGGGCAAGACTCCAGATGGAAACGTCCGTGTAGCTCCCGAGGATCGCATTGCTCCTGCCGACCGCGAGGAGCTTGAGGATGACTACGAGAACGACGAACACCAGCAGGGCTTCCCTGCCCACGCAAGCATCCGTATTGAGCGTCCTGGAAAGGGTGCCTTGGCTATCGAGGCTACTGCCCAAGACGGCGACTTTCTCATCGAGGACCTTTACTACTTCCCCTCGGCCGACCTGGCTGATCCCGCCACTGCTGAGAAGGATTGGGCAAGGCGTGCGCTGTACACTGTATGTGCTCATGACGTTTTTAGTTCTAGAGTGTGTGAATTCTAATGTTTAGCAGGGTCCTCCTTTCAACAACCTCGACGAAGACCTCCAAATTCTGCTTGAGAAGTACCTCGAGGAACGTGGTATCAACACTCGCCTTGCGCTTTTCATTCCCGATTACATTGACCACAAGGAGCAGAAGGAGTACGTCAGGTGGCTCAACAGTAAGTTACCCCGCATGCAGATGGAGAATTAGTGCAGGTACTAACAAATGTCATCAGACGTCAAGAACTTTGTTGCATAAGTTCAATCCGATCACTCAACAGCAGGTGTACAAGGGAAGCGCCTTGTACATCAGCACGACGAAACGACACTCCAATGGGGCTAGACCGGAGAGATCGAGTTCCTTTTTGTATAATCTCGTAACGCAGCTCAACCTTCATTTGATCCTAGGTGCGCTGTTTCCTGTAAAATAGTAAGATCTCTTCTTTATGTAACGTAGGTTCGCAAGCAGAAACTGTTTGCGGCCAAAAAGCAATGAGAAAAATTAGACCTTTTGACTCTCTTTGCTGCTTGTTGCGACTTGAGGAGATATGTTCATGTATATCATCCTATGCATGTACCGAAATGAGACTATTGTTAGGTATATACAGTGTGAATCTGCTTTACCCATGCTTAGCTGTGTCTTTCACTCACGGTGTGTCGGTGTGATGCATCTTTTTTTTTATTAGAGTTTTTTGTTAACATTATGAAGACGAAATTAGCACCATACAGTTTGCTGCTATCCTAGTGGATTGCAAGTAACAAGAAACTCAAGTTGTACTGATTGCTGCATGAATCATAAGGTAATTATCCTCTCTTCATACATGCTCTTGAGTGGAAAGCTTCTATAAACGGAGTCTTTTTTTTTCATAATAGTAAGTGATGCATGATGCAGTTCAAGGCGTCTCATAGTTGAGCCCTGTTGATGGGGAGGGGAGAAAAGAGAAGGAATACATGAGAATGTTGCTAGTCTCATCATACTTTTTGTCTTCTCAAGACTAGACCGGGCTGATTTCACACTCGATAACCACTCATTCAGCAGACTGTTTTGACATCGCCAAGAGATATCAGTATGGTAAAGCAGAAACGGTTAGTTACGCTTTCGATTTCTTTGCACCCTTCTTTTTGGCCTTTTGCGCCACACCTCGTGTTGTGTACTTTGGCTGTGGCTTTGGCTGTTCGGCCTCTTGAGGGGACGCTTGCGGACCATTTGTTTCTGCAGTCGATACATGAACTGGAATCTGGGGTTTCAGTTAGCTTGGCAACGATTAAACAGAGACATGCTGGTACTTACGGAGCTGCCTATGTCCCACTCGGAGATGTCGGATGGGCAGTCTGAAAGACTTGATGAAGAGGAACGAGGGCTACATAGCTTTTGATCAAGGCTTCTTGACGGTGTAGCCGGGCTGTGGTTGTTCTCGCCCGCTGCAGGTGCGGTGATGTTTTTTCCAGAGGAACTGGTAGGCGGGAGTGAGTCTTCTTGCGAGACTGGTTCGGCTTGTTCATCAGGATAAGGAATACCGCAGAGCTGGTAGCACTCTTCCAGTGTCAGATCTACCTTATTTGCTCTAGTAAGTGTCAGAATATGTACTCAGAGGGATCCAAAAAAAAAAGCTATGTGAAGTGTCTGCTTACTTGCTCGCGACCAAAACGCCCTCGATCTTCCCGATGAGACGCTCCCTGTCGACATGGCCGCGAAACAATTCACTGCATCGAACTGTCACAATGCTATTGCTTCTTTTAGGGTCAAGTGCAAATGTAAAGGTCATGGTATCGATCCTAGATTTATGCGCTGCCAGCATGCCATTGGTTGTCTGCCGGCAGAATGCTTGATCTTTGTCTTCATCTCCTAGGAACAGTGGGGGCAATGGAGTTGGAGCGCGTGCACGAGGGTCGTAGCAGTCAAAACTGCGATACACTGGAGTTTGTTTGAGTCTCTTGCCCAAAGTAACAAAAAAAAAGCAAAGGAAAGTTATTCTCATTTGTCCTTACCTCCCTTGTCATCGACATAGCCGTCCGAATCCCATTTGTAGGTTCCATTGTAGAACTTTTGTGAGCGTTTGC
The DNA here is from genome assembly GCA_026262405.1 of Curvularia hawaiiensis. Classification (NCBI taxonomy): domain Eukaryota; kingdom Fungi; phylum Ascomycota; class Dothideomycetes; order Pleosporales; family Pleosporaceae; genus Curvularia; species Curvularia hawaiiensis. Next base: position 18,451 of record JAODYC010000193.1, on the reverse strand, counting down.
TCAGGCTTTGGGCAGTAGGTAACGGTATGGGCGGAGTGTCAGAGCGGGTCATGCTTTCTAGTGTAGTGGCGTGCTCTACGCAGAGCCGGAAAGGTTGAGAGAGTGGGTTGTTGTTGAGAAGGAGCAGTAATGACCACAAGAAGTCATTTATTCCTAGTCGACAGTGAATGTTGCTTCGCGTGAGAGTAGTGCTGGGCCGATTCGGAAGCGAGTGAGAAACCCACGAACGGCCTTGGAAGGCGTGAAAGCCCACCTGCCATATTGTACAAGAGCAAACGCCAACACTGATGATGTGCCTCTCTGATTGAAAGAATATGGCCTTGCATCCTGTTACGATAGGCTACCCATGAGAAAATGGCCGGTTTCTCACCTAGATGGCCTGTGAGAAATCAACTAGACGACGAATGACACAGGACAGTAAAAGTGAAGGAGCCATGTGTTGAGAAGTAATAATTCTAGAATTTTGCGGCAGTAGTGAGAGCGCAAGACAGTAGTGCACGCTAAAAGTTACATGCCCAAATACAAACGCCTTCCGACCCTGTCTTTTGCGAGCCAGACGGCTTTCCTCAACGCCCACTGAGGGTATCGTACAAGTAGCTGATCAGATACAGAAGAAGAGGAAAATGAAAAGAAAGAAAAAAGCAGCCAGTCACAAGGCTCGGAAGTGAACCTCGTCGCCAACGAGATGCATCGGGCATCTATGTACTCTAAGATGATTGCAAGTCTAAAAGTTGTCGGGGCCGGAAACGGGTTTTATGCCACACTGGCCTGGCCTGTCTGGTTCGACGAGGTAGCCAGAGGCTGCTTGATGGCAATCGTTTGCGCTAGAGACTCGCGCGCTGCCTTCTCCTGTTCCATCGCAGCCCGATCAGCCTTAGTAACGCGAGGTTTACGGACCGTCGAACCACCACGAGAGCCTGGACCTCCGCCGCGGCCACGACCACGGCCAGCTGCCTCTCCTCGTACTGTGCCGCCACGTCCACGGCCTCGTCCACGCCTGACAGTACCGTCAGCCCTGTACAATGTTAAACTAGATTGACCCAATGAGAAAAGGGCCACATACCTTTCTACGGGTTGTTTCTCTTCGGTGACTAGAGGGCCACTGTAGACGAAGAAGCCATCTTTGGCCATGAGCGCTTGCTGCTCCCAAGCCAACTCGGTATCGTCGATAAAGTCGTCTTCTTTATCATAATCCTCTTGCTTTCTCTTTCTTCGCTTCTTGCCTCCATTCTCCTTGGCTGATGTCTCGTCGTCCATGCCGCCCATCTCAACGTTGCTCTCATTCTCCGATAGGTCCACGGATAAGTCGTCGTTGGAAGCTCCGCCCGCAGCTCTCTCCAGAGCGGCACCGGCGGCTGTGATCTGACGTTGACGCTCTTTGCGGGCGGCGATGCGGGGGTGAAGAGCAGCGAAACCATACTTTTTCTCCACCTCTTGTGCGACATTAATAGTCACGTTGTCACGCCCCTTGAGATCGAAATGAAGATAGATGTTGGTGCCCTGCGTCTCGGATGTGCCGTTGGCATTGGCAACTGGGCCAAACGGCGTTCCCGACAATAAACCGCTCCCCGTAGGCAACGGGGGTGGGGCCTCTTTCTGACGCGCAACCTTTGTGGGCGGTGTGGGGGCATTCGAATGCGAGGGCGTGCCTGAGTTTGCTGAGTTTGACTTTGTCATGGGTACAGATGTGGGCTTGCTAGGTTCAGAGTCAATTTCCATAGGAGTTGGTCCGGATGGTGCGGCGAGGTGTGTCTGGGGTTGGACTGGAAGTGGAGGCTGCTCTGACTGCTGTTGCGGTTGTTGCTGTTGGGGTTGGAGCTGGGCCTGAGGTTGAGGCTGAGATTGAGGTGGATATTCATGGGAGGAAAGGACTGATGCTGGTCGCGTGGAGAAAGCAGCAGGCGAGACAGGGGCCGAAGTGACGGATGACTGCTGGGGGAGCTTGACAGTGTGAGAGTAGAAGGAGTTGCTGGCCGAGGGCGGGTCGATCAAGCTGGTAATGGAAGGGGAAGCACTCGCACGGTGGTTGAGTCGTGGTGAGACAGGTGGAGGTGCGCTTGCAACCGGCTGGGGTTTGGACTCAAAAATGCCACCCCGGATTGGGTCATAACGCTGGCCTGAGCTGGATGGTCGTGGTGTTGCGGGTGCGGCGCTGATGTGGGAGAGATTTGGATTGCTGTGCAGCGTGGGCTCTGTGTTGCTCATGACGCGAGGAGGTTGCGTAACGGCGGGGGTTTGGTCGGGTTGCAAAACAGGTGCCGATTCATTGGGTCGGTTCTGAGGAGTGGGCGAATGCTGGACCGGTGGTTTCTCTTCTACGACCTGGGGTGGTGGTGGTGGTGGTGGTGGTGGTGCTGGCTGTGGCTGTGGCTGCGGTTGTGGTTGTGTTTGTGCTGGTGGAGGTGGAGGTTGTGCCTGGGGCTGGGATTGAGCCTCGAGTGACGCCTTGGTCCGTCTCTTGCGTGGAACGGGAGCCACACTTGGATCCTTGGGCTCGCTTTTGCGAGGCTTCCTCGTCTTTTTTTCGGGCTCTGGCACAGCTGGGTCTTTGGTCTTTGGCTTGGGGCCTGGCTTCTTCCGTGGTTGGCCGCTGGCGGTTAAGCCTCGCGCATGTGTGGCAGGCGACGCGTTTGCAGGGGTGGGCGTGCTAGTCCCAACACCAACACCACCTGCAGCTGCGCGAACCGTCGACGTCGGCGTGCCCTGCTCGGGCGAGTGTGGGGGCGAGCTCAGACTGCCGGGCGAAGACGCATCGCCTACGTCCATGGCGCAGGAAACGAGACGAGTGCAGCGCACGAAGAGAGAGAAAGAGAGGAGGAAAGGAACAAAGAAAAGGAAGAGAGAGTGAGTGAGAGTGAGAGTGAGAGAGTGAGAGGAAATAAAGCGCAGCCGAAACGGTCTCACTTGACGTGTGGGCGGGTAGACGACGGTGGCAATGGGGTTGGCAAGACGGAGGAGGGGAGGAGCGAGGCGGGCGAGTTGGGCAGACTCAACACCAAAACTGGGTGCAGGCAATGGTTTGCGAGAACACCAAAGCGGGCGTGGAGGCGATGTGGAGCCGGGGCAGAGGCTAAAAGAGGGCGGATGCACACGAGGGAACACCAAGATGCGATGGCTCGCCAGCGTTTGATGACGGGGGCGGGCGGGCGAACAGCAGAGATGGAATGGCGGCCACAGACACAGCGGGCGGACAGGGGAAAAGAAGAGGAGGAGAGAGAAAGAGGGCAGGCGACGGGAAAAGACAAGAGACGAGTCGTCGTCGAGCGAGGGGGGCTCCAGGGCCTCAAGTAGCCATCAGAGCATCTGGGACAGCAGCGGGCCAAAGCTTGGGGTTACGACGAGCCCTAGAAGAGAAAAACAGTTTACGCCAGAGAGCAGCACAATCAACCCCGGCCTGCCTTGGGATGCTGCCGGCTGCTGTCTTGGGTCGCACGCCGTATCAAACAGGACATGACCACCACCACCGCCGCC
>JAODYC010000193.1:0-14199 GCA_026262405.1 Curvularia hawaiiensis | reverse complement strand
CCTTCTTGTCCTTCTTCTCCTTGCGCACTGCCTGCTCAGTGGCCGCGGCAGTCACACCGTCAGCCATCTCCACGTCTTCCGCAGCAGTGGCCGTCGGGTCCTCGATGCCAATGTCCGTCATGACCGCGTTCATGGCCGCCTGCATCACGGCTGCGTTCTTGGCAGGCGGAGCACCACTCGCGTAAAACTCAATCCGCTCGTCAACTTGACGCTTGAGTGCTTCACCAAACTTGGAAGTAGGCGTGTCCGAAAAGTTGTCGATCCTCGACGCAATTGAGCACTTGTTGGCAAGGAAGCGAGAAATTCTTCCTTTGGACTTCTGTCCCGTGCGCCCAATAAAGGAGCTGTGGTAGATGAGTCCGTACTTGGGAGTCTGCTCACACGTTAGCACCAGCCTCGATAATGTGGGCAACAGCTACGTACGTTTCCCTTGGTCTTGAGTGCGCGGAAAAGAGCCTTTTCAGCACCCAGAATCTGAACGGTACTCGCAGGGTACTTGGACAGATTCGTCAGAGAACCAGCCTTGGAGATCAGCCTGGCGCCGACCGTGTCACCAATCAGGGCAGCCAGGTTAGGAGCGACCTGGTTCATGCGGCTTCCTAGGTAGTTGCTAAGCTGCTTGCGATACGCAGCAAGGGAAGCCGTTCGCTTGGCAAACGCCCTAATGTCATGTCAACTAGTGATCTGTACGTCGTCGGTTGGGTCTCTTACATGACAATCTCCATATCAGCCTCAGAAAGATCCCCTGCCAACCGAGTTAGTTTCAAGCGCGCCTTATAGATACTTCGCTACTGGGCTCGACTCACTTCCCATGGACGTGCGGGCAGCCTTGATGATAGCTTGCGCAACACCCTCGTCGTCATCCACGACTGCGGCAAGGTCATGTAGGTCGTCGTCGCTCAGTTTCGACTTGTCGCCAATCTGCAAAACAACCTTTGCATACTGCTCGTTGCTGTTGACAATCTTGGCCAACTCGGGGAAATGCCAACCTGCCCACAGCGTCAGTATATGGCTGCCATTCATCCAAGACACAAGGCGTATATTCACCATAGTTTTCGCGCAAGCGCATGCAGAAGGTGTTGAGGTCCTTGTCGATCTGGTCAAGGGTCGCAATCGCTTGGATGATATGGTTGTCCTGCTTCTGGACGCTGAACTTGACCTTTGATCTCGAGTAGGCGTGTCCCAGTCCCAGAATCGAGCGGTCAATGTCGCCGGGTTGCAGTTTCTTCCATGAATTAGCATCAAAATCGTTCCGAGCAGCAGCAATCTCGTGCATACCTTGATCAGTTTGCCGCTGTGCTGGCGCAGACCACGAAGAAGATCAGCTACGACTTCCGAAGTGTCGCTGGTCTCGCACGAAAGATTTGGAAAGGCAGCCTTGATGCTTCCCGCGAGGTTCCTCTCGCTCACACCAAGAGTAATTGTCTTCTTCTTTCCAGCCTTGGGGAGATTTGTTTCCAGAGTGGCCCTCAGGAAGTCAGACATGATGCCTTCCGAGACATCGTTGATTTCGGCGAGAGCATCCTGAGTACCCTGGAATGGCGCAAGACCAACAAGCTCAACAGTCTTTCCAAACTTGTCGAGATCTTGCACAGCCTTTTGCACTTCTTGCAGACGGTTGCCAATGGTGTCTGGCTGGATCAAAACCTTGAACACAGCATAGCCGACGGGGCTTTCGTGGAGGAGGTAGTCTACACTCATCGTGTGATCAACGGAACGGCGCGCAAGTCGTGCAGACAGCGGGCGCAGCAAGCTGAGTCGTGGATTAAAATGCGCTGGCTTTTGCGCTGTCGGGAGTTTGTCGCGGTCGAGAAAGTTGAAGCTATGCGAAAAAGATTATTGCTAGGCGGCCCGAGCTCTCGTAATCTTGGCATTGCCGCCCGCTAAGAAATCTGAGGAGGGACGCGACAGGCAACGCGGAAACAGCATTTGCCCCGCCATACTGCATTTGCTTGATTGCTACACCCTTCGATACCCCCATAACACCCTGTCCATCATGTCGGCAGCACAGCTTCTCAATCCCAAGGCCGAATCCAGGGTTGGTGTTTTCATTGCAAAGTTGAGCACATCGCTAACAGTACACAGAGGCGCGGGGAAGCTCTCCGTGTAAACATCTCTGCCGGAGAGGGTTTGCAGCAGGTATGGCCTTATTGCTTCATAAACTGGAACTTCTTCTCATACAAGAAAAAAATTAGGTGCTTGCTTCGAATTTGGGACCCCGCGGTACACTCAAGATGTGAGAAATAGCAAACAGTCTGGAAATACAGGGTACTGACTTTGATTAGGCTTGTGGATGGTGCTGGAGGTGTACGTCTGGTTGCAATACTGATATGGCGTAGGCTGACGAGTTCATAGATCAAACTCACAAAGGACGGTAGTGTTCTGTTGAAGGAGATGGTACGTATCTGCCTCCCAACGAGTGGCACCTACTAACGCTTGTTAGCAAATCCAAAATCCTACTGCCGTATGTCCCACGCTTTCTATCCTCGATCTCAGACTTAAACAAGCCAGGTTATGATCGCACGAGCGGCAACAGCACAGGACGAGATCACAGGCGATGGCACAACTTCCGTGGTACTTCTGGTGGGCGAGTTGCTAAAGCAGGCTGATCGCTATATTGCCGAGGGTCTCCACCCAAGGGTGATAGCGGACGGTTATGACATTGCGAAGACTGAGTCGCTGAAGGTATGGCGAGCTCAACGCTCATAGAGAATACTAGCTGACAGGATTTAGTTCCTCGACGAGTTCAAGCTCACAAAGGAAGTAGACCGCGAACTCCTGCTCTCCGTTGCCCGAACATCGCTGTCCACGAAGATCAACAGCTCGCTCGCCGAACAACTGACTCCCGATATTGTTGACGCAGTTCTCGCGATTTACCAAGCGCCTGCAAAGCCTGACCTACACATGGTTGAGATTATGACCATGCAACATCGCACAGCTGCCGACACACAGCTCATTCGAGGACTTGCACTGGACCACGGCGCAAGGCATCCAGATATGGCTAAGAGGGTAGAGAATGCGTACATCTTGACCCTGAACGTCAGCTTGGAATATGAAAAGTCTGAGATCAACTCCGGCTTCTACTATTCGAGTGCAGAGCAGCGAGAGAAGCTCGTCGAGAGCGAGCGTCGATTCGTTGACGAGAAACTGAGGAAAATCGTTGAACTTAAAAAGGAGGTCTGCGGTGACGATCCCAGCAAGGGCTTCGTAATAATAAACCAAAAAGGCATTGACCCGCTCAGTCTAGATGTACTGGTCAAGAACGGCATATTTGCACTGAGGAGGGCGAAGAGGAGGAACATGGAACGTCTGCAGCTGGTCTGTGGTGGTACGGCTCAGAACAGTGTCGACGACCTAACACCAGATGTCCTTGGCTGGGCAGGTAACGTCTATGAGCACCAGCTGGGCGAGGAAAAGTATACCTTCATCGTAAGTAATACCATGTGTAGTGAAGAAATTCATATACTCACATCGTGCAGGAAGATGTTAAGGAGCCTAAATCCGTCACGCTGCTGATCAAGGGACCGAACTCGCACACTATCGCTCAGATCAAGGACGCTGTCCGTGACGGCTTGAGGAGTGTGTACAATATGATTGTAGATGGAAGTGTTGTGCCAGGAGGAGGAGCCTTTCAGGTTGCATGCGCAGCTCACCTAGAGAGCGAGCAGTTCAAGAAGACGGTCAAGGGCAAAGCAAAATGGGGTGTTTCGGCTTTTGCTGATGCACTGCTTGTCATTCCCAAGACTTTGGCCGCCAATTCTGGCCACGACATTCAGGATTCATGTAAGCTTCACAGTTCTATTTACATTGTTTCTTACTCACCAGATGATAGTGGCCGCGCTGCAGGACGAGCATGCCGAAGGCAACGTTGTAGGCCTGAACCTGGCAACCGGCGAGCCCATGGACCCCTCTCAAGAGGGTGTTTATGACTCGTTCCGAGTGCTTCGCAACAGCATAGCGTCTGCAACAGGCATCGCTTCTAACTTGTTGCTGTGTGATGAGATGCTCAAAGCACGACAGATGGTAAGATGTGGAACAGTTGCTGTTGACTGTCCTATACTAACTCACCAACAGGGACGACAACCAGGTCCTGGTGACGACCAATAATTGACTCGTACAAATCGCCCTCCGATAGGCTATTGCATCTCTAACACCGAACACGCGTGGTCATTCACTCATGTGACTTGTCGCAATATGGGAAGCGCTACGTGAAAAAGGACTCAGTCTCAACCGACCCGAATCCTTGGCCAGCAGCTACGCATTGGGTCGGTGTAGATAGATTTTGGAAAAAAAAGGATGAACAGAGGTACCTGTCTCGCTGAGAGTTCTCTACTGCCGCTTTTTCTTTCCCTCGTGGCTCACAACCCTGCAAGACGCATGTCCGACGAAGATTCAGGCAGCCTTTTTTTTTGTGATTGATGGCTCCACTGCTGGCCGCCCAGCCAGGAGGTGAATGTGTGGAAAGTGTATGTATCCCAATTCAGCTAGCAGCATTTAAGCTTAAAGTTAGTGCTCGGCTAGAACGGAGCCTGGGCAGCTGGCCGTGGTGTGGGGAATGTTGCCGTACAGGCCGTGAGATGCAGTCAAGAGACTGCCATGGCGGACTCTGCACAAAAAGAAAAAGGAATGTCTTACGGATGCATACTGCTTGCATTGGAGGTACGCGTCTGCTTGTCTGATCGCTTCCCGATAGTTGGTCGAGTGCCTTGCAAAACAAGTCCCACATCTCAGTGATCGCCAGGGAGTGCATATGATTAGCTTCCCGACCAAAGGCCGAGCCGGTCAGACACAAGATGACAACTCCGTTACTGTGTCCGGCTTTCCCGCACGCACGCCCTGCGTACTCATTACTTTGGCTCTTGTACGCACAAATGGCAGGAGCGACGTAGCTACTTCTTCTGTTCTTTGCAAAAACATATCCTTTGCGCGACGCGCCACATGCGACACCTGTCTTGTTAACTCCAGCCCCCTCCTCCCGCCATGTTCCGATACCGACGATATCGCGCGTTCCTAGTCTTCGCTGTCATTGTTGTGCTGGCACTGTACAGATTCAGTGATTCTAGCGCGACATGGAAGGATGCTGCGTCGAGAGCAGCAGGCCTCAAGGACAGCGTCGAGGAGGCTCTCAACAAAGAAACAAAACCGCGACCAGCGGTAGCGCACGAGACGAAGAGCCTGAAACTAGATGTTCCCGCTGCCAGCACATCGCAGCCGCTCCAAACACCACCTCCAGTGAAGAAGCCGGCCTCTTCTCCAGCACCGAATCTTGCCATTACACAACAGCCCCTTAAGCCCTCGATCCCTTCGCCACATCCGCCCCGACCATACGGTGACCCAGTCGCCATTGCCGACAATGACGTATACGTATCATCCAGCATCGAAGTGATCCATTGGACAAAGCTGCCAGAGCATTTCCCCGTACCCTCCGAATCGCTTATCCACCTTCCCTCGGGCACACCGAAGAAAATACCCAAGATACAAGCCGTATTCAAGGCCGAAGATGCTGCGGCCAAGTTAGACAGGAAGGCCAAATTGGACAAGATCAGAAGTGTCGCTAAGAAGTCTTGGGACGGATACAAAAAGCATGCATGGCTTCACGATGAGCTACGACCACAGTCTGGGACGTTTAGAGACCCATTCGCACAGTGGGGTGCTACCCTTGTGGATGCTCTGGACACGCTCTGGATCATGGGATTGAAGGACGAGTTTGAAGAGGCGGTCAAAGCCGTAAACAAGATCGATTTTACAACCACCGTGCGCGCTGACATCCCCTTGTTTGAGACTACCATTCGCTACCTAGGCGGATTGCTGGCTGCCTACGATCTCAGCGAGAAAAAGTACAGAAACTTGTTGGACAAGGCAGTAGAGCTTGCTGAAGTACTAATAAGCGCTTTTGATACGCCGAACCGGATGCCTCAAATGTACTACTATTGGAGACCTGACTTTGCCTCCCAAAAGCACCGTGCCAGTCAGCGTGTAGTTTTGGCCGAGATTGGTTCACTCTCAATGGAATTCACCCGACTTGCCCAACTCACTGGAGAGCATAAGTACTATGATGCTATTGCGCGCATCACCGATAACCTGGAGGAATTCCAAAAGAAAACCCCACTTCCAGGCATGTGGCCTGTTCATTTGGACGCCTCTGGATGTGGCAGACGCTACGTTGATGTGCCTCCAGCCCAGGAGCCTCTGAAAGCTCCAGAAGGGTATCTTGATGTCGATTCCTCGGAAGCCCCTCAGGTGGCTTCGCCTTCGTCTTCCGAGATGCTATCTCCTGAAGGCCACAAATACGTTCCTTTGAAATTGCCAGACCCCATATTGCTCACTTCTGATGGCATCCCCAAGCAGGGCAAGGACGAAAAACCTCTGGCACCAAGGGGTCTCGACGAAGCTTCAGACAACGGCTATGGAAGCAATCCTGTGCTCAAACGGCGACAGCTTGATGCCAATGAATTACCAACACCGCCAGAATGCATACCGCAAGGCTTCGTGTCGACTGGCAGTGGTCGTGATGAGTTCACGCTAGGTGGGATGTCTGATTCGACATATGAGTATCTTCCAAAACAGTACTTGCTCCTCGGCGGCCAGGTCGAAAAATACCGGACTATGTATGAGCAATCGATGGACGTAGTGAAGAAACATATCCTCTTCCGACCGATGCTTCCCAAAGAGGAAGATGTTTTGTTCTCTGGAAAGCTCCAAGTCCCAGCTGTGAGTAGCAATGATATCGCTGGCGACTTGATGGCAGAGAATGCTCATCTGACTTGCTTTGCTGGGGGAATGTTTGGCATGGGTGCGAAAATCTTCGATCGTCCTGAGGATCTTGAAATCGCCAAAAAACTGACAGAGGGTTGCATTTGGAGTTACGACATGACTGCGACCGGCATCATGCCTGAATCGTTCGAAGTGGCCCCCTGTGAGAACGTGAGAGGGTGCAACTGGAATGAAACTACCTACTGGGAGTATCTTGATCCGGGGCACGAGTCTCGCATCCAGAGTTATGAGCACCAGCGAGAAGTCTATCAATCACAATTGTCATCGGCTTCCTCCTGGTACGAGGCCCAACTTGCGGCAATGACTACACCGCCGGCAGCCCATACAGCAGCTGCATTCGCCGCAGAAGCTACGTCAACTCTGGTTTATGCGGACACGCTGGACAGACGTCAACTGGCTGAACTTGTGGATGATGCGGAAATTGCGCATATGCCATCTTCGTCCGGAATTGTCCAGCAAAATCGAGATTCAGTAATGGGAGGTGAACCCGAGGAAGGGGAAGGTCCTCCGGTCAAAGTTCAATCAATGCTTGATATCCCAGAGCTCGCCCAGCAGCCAACCGCAACTCTACCAGACTTTCCTTATGTCTATTCGCCAGCCCCAGTCCTGAGCCACGAGGAATACGTACAAAATCGGATCAAAGAAGACCGCTTACCGAAGGGCGTCACCAGGATTGGAGCCAGGAACTACATTCTCAGGTAAACCTTTGTCCCTTTCACATTACCACTTTATTCCATAATCTCACTTACGTGGATACAGACCAGAAGCAATTGAATCCGTATGGTATATGTATCGCATAACAGGCTCCTCACACTGGCGGGAAGCTGGTTGGAGAATGTTTCTTGCTGTTGATCAACACACAACCACAGAGTTCGGCAATTCTGCGATTGACGATGTGACCAAAACAACACCTGAACTCAAGGATGAGATGGAGAGCTTTTGGCTCGCTGAGACGCTGAAGTACTTTTATTTGCTGTTTGCCGATGAAGATCTCATCAGTTTGGATGATTGGGTGTTAAATACAGAGGCGCATCCTTTCAGAAGACCAGCTTGAAGAGTTCTGGAGAATCTACGTTAGAAGAGTGGATGAGAACATAACATGACAATGCGGAAGAATAGTATCGCTACATTCGGCGTGGAACTTCGACTCAGACCCATGTCGATTGTGGGCGGTGCAGGTTGTCTAGGTAGCATCACAACGATTTGTTCCAGCGCACTGTTTTTCATCTACGCGTTACCGGTCAGAAGCAAGAACAGTACGCAACGGAGCGTAATCCGCCGAAAGAGATGTAACGCCCATGAATTCATGGATGTTGATCAATGGCGAAATCTGACATCGCTCGGCGACTCATATGGACAACTCACTTTGTGTAGTTTGTACGCGGATCGCACACATGAGCTTTGACAAGGTTCCAGACTGCATATGAAGGAGGAAATGAGCGGGCTTCATGGCACGGGTTTCGTGACGCGAGCTTGGTCGCATAGACTTTCTGGCTCGGGATTCGTCGCAAGGGTTTGAGCAAGCGGACTTTGTCGAGCGGGATTCACGCTTCACACGCACGAATCCCGGTTCATTGTTTACCAGTGCCATTTGAAAACCATACATAAAGAAAAATACATACTCCGGCTCTATTGAAGGTCCGTTACTTGGACTTGACGTTCTACAATCTCTCTTCGCCAAACGCTTCTCCCTCCATTATCGATTATTTAGCATCAAGTCCTCCATTTTCGCCAAGCCTGGCTTTTGGGCCTCCATATCCATATATACTACTCAGACGCCAGATACCAAGGCTAGCGATACGGCTAACCGCCATGTCAAGGGTCCAAAGCTGATTGCCCTTCTTGCCAGTTTGACGCTCGTGACTTTTCTTTCTTTTCTTGACACGTCCATCATTGGCACTGTATGTAGCACCTCCCCAACACGTTCTACAATGATGGAGGCAAAAGCTAGTATTCACAGGCCATACCTTACATCACTAACAACTTTCACTCATTGGCAGATGTAGGTTGATACGTCGGTACCTACACTCTCAGCAACCCTGCAGCCGCTATCTGGCAAGCTGTACACGCACCTCCCTACAAAGCTTGTCTTCCTCTCATTCGTCTTCGTCTTTGAAGTCGGCTCTCTGATCTGAGGCGCCGCTCCTTCGTCAGCGGTGTTCATCGTTGGCAGGGCAGTGGAGGATGGGCGATCGAGCCATGATTCCGAGCTACCTTCTCAGGAATCGTATCGTGTGCATGAGCTTCGCTTCCGGCATGTGCAACGCCATTTGTATTCTGGTGGCGAGTAACTTCCTTCCCACCTACTTTCAAGCCGTCAAGAGTGAGGGTCCGTCTTTGAGTGGTGTGCATATACTGCCCAGTATTCTGAGTCAACTACTGCTCATTATGAGCATAGGAGCGCTTAGTAAGTTTGATTGTTTAAGCTTTGCGATGTAATCGCTAACGACACCCAGTATCGAAGTTTGGTTACTATCTTCCCTGGGCATTTGGCGGCAGCATCATCTTGGCAGTCGGCAATGGTCTCGTTTCTGCATTCTCGCCAATGACAAGTGTTGGGCAGTGGGTTGGCTATCAGATCGCCATGGGAGTGGGACGCGGTGTCATACTGCAGATAGTGAGCACGTCTAACACGAAGACACGTAAAGGTGAATCAACTGACCTATCGTAGCCTCTCATAGCGGTCCAAAACGCAGTCACGCCTCCCCAGATTGCTGTCGCCATGGCGATTCTCGTCTTTCTACAAAACTTTGGCGTGTCGATTGTTATCTCCATAAGCAATGCTGTCTTTGCGCAAGCGCTAGTCAAAGCTATCAGCCAGCATGCTCCATCAATTTCTCCACAGGCTGCACTAGACGCTGGTTCTGGCGCTGGCGCAGTCCGAGACCTAGTGATTGGCCACGAAGAAGATCTCAATAGCATTCTGCTAGCATACTCAAACAGCTTGCGTAACGTCTTCTATATCTTAGTTAGTTTCTCATGCGCAGCAGTTGTCTTGAGTCTAGGAATAGGTTGGGTCGATGTGCGGAAGAAGAAGGTCTCAAAGTCAGCTCAAGACCGGGAAATGAAGATAGAGAAGTCTGAGGCATAGGGTTGCGACAAGGTGCTTTGAAGCAGGTAATTGCCCCATCATCAGGTTCCCTGTCAGTCACGTCAATGACATCTCTTTCCCATAGTATCTTACAATTTTGGTTCAAATCAGAAACCACACTACTGATAATTGCATGGCACTCTTTTCAGCATCCTGCAATCTGACAATCATTAATCTGGGACACATCGGTGACAACCAAGTCATTTCTTGATATGTGAACAATGTCTGGTATCCCATGTCTCGGTAATTCAAGATCTTTCTACTTTCGAGGAACCCTCATCTCCTCCATTTTGTTATGGGTACAACAACCATAAGCCATTTATCTATCTAACACACCTTAATGGTTGCTCAAGTACCATAGCTGCCGGAATACGAGCATCTGTGACGCCTAGCCGTATCCATTGCTATATTCAGTGCAGGATTCAAGTAGGCGCATTGAGCACATCACAACAGCTTACGTCAAATCACAAGTGACCATGACAATACCGCTAGCATACCAACGGACTTTTTGCCTAAGGTAAAACATATCGACCTGATGGGATCAACAATGGACTTGCAATGATGGAAGTGGTTTACCAGGTCATGCAAGTGAGCAGGCTCAGCAGCAGATCGAGACTCTTCTCCGCATTCACCATCATCTTCACTGCTACCATCTTGCGCAATTTCTTGCTTAGCACAGTCTGAAAGGAGCATGTTCTGTTAGATATAGTCTTGATGGCTAGGGATAGAAGTGGCTGTTTGTTTTCGAGTTGTCTCACTGAGAGATTTGTAGGTAGGTTTACCAAGGGAAAATGTAGCAAATTGGGCCGGCAAAATTTATCCAATTCTTCCTCAGTGAGATGCTGGTCGCGTAGGGCTTCGATAACATCTGGTTATGAGTAGAGTCAAGGGACTGGAGTGTGATAACCTAGAACGGTGTAGCATCTTGTTGAGGAGTTGCATGCTGTGTGTGGAGTATAGACACCAGATCGTCAAGTTTGTCTTCTAACTGATTTCTTCTCGATACTGTGGTTTTCCTGGAACTTTTCTTGCGTACGCCAGACGAGGGAGTGAATTCCTTGTTTAGTCGATGATATCTGGAATTGTGTTATTTAAGAAGGCAGTAATCTAACTTCTCTACTTTTGTATTGTAGCCTGGGAACTCTTGCCTAGATATTTCTATCCTTGCGTTTGAAATCGACCCGTGCAACTACTTAACTAACCTCTTATAGGTGCCTCTATCGAGTAGCATGTATTAGAATTTGGCTCTACCGCAGTGCGCACATGCTTGTCTATATGGTGCAGGCATTTTTCCGGCCTTGGTGCTTTCCATCGTGGGCACTTTTTGAATTCCATCAGGAGGTTGATAAGGTTGATGTCGTAGCGAGCGATGATACAACTTGAAATACCTGCATTGTACGTGCTGTACGGTACGCTACCCCCACTCAGGCTCCTGACCTAGATTGCCTAACACAGCTTAACGCGTAATGTTTGATGTTTGGCGGACGCTAGTGACTGATTTCACTGAAACCTAGTATGTGTTAACATATCTGTACCTCTTTTGATCGTCATTTCATAGTAGGACGCATTGTTTTTCACGGATTCGCGCTGAACTGGACACGTGTGTCATGAATCTTGTTGGCTGTCTCGAAAATCCCGTCGCCTCTCATTCGCAGCCTGTTGACCCTTACAAAAACTCTCATGGAACTAAAATATTGCAAAGTAAGCTGCCCTACCAAAAAACCGCGCACGTAATAGCAGCCTCACCCAATACTTTGAGCTATGTAGAAATACTACTAAAGATAGAAGGCTCTATATGAATATCTATTGCACACTTCTAGAGTTATGGAGGATGTCTATTTACTATTGTTCCGTCGCGATTTATTTTGGTAGGGGAGCGTATTTTACATTACTATAGTTTCACAGAAATTAAAATACCACATCCACCAGATACAGGGGCAGCCATCTAACATCACGGCTAAAATCGGGTTGGACAAGATCAATTAAGCAATCACCAATGATTCGTCTAATGAGAAATAAGGCCGTTTGTTCTTTTCTACCTGATCTCCCTCGTGCTATACTCCTTCGAGCTTAACAGTTCAACAGCTACAGAAGAGGACAAGGTAGCAAAGTATTTTAGCTGCCGCTGCTAAGTTTTGAGGCACTTGATGGACTCTGTTAGTAATTACAAGAAGCGCAACAACACTGTTGGAATGAGGTACGTACGCAGTAGTATTTTTCCTTAGAACGTCCTAAAAGGAATGCACAGTTGTTGTTTGGTGGCCCATATTTCATTGCAGGGTCATTGGGAGTGGGAGCACACTTTCGCAGCAATTAGCAAGATAGAGCATTACTGGATTAGACTTTATAGTGTTGCGAAACGTGGGTATGTGAACTCAATAATATACCTACCCTCCATAACCATGGCTGAGGCTTGTCGCAATTACTTGGATCAATGGCTATAGCTCTACAATCTGCTGCAGTCGCGAGGGTAGCAAGCTTAGATATGATTACGATTGAAACAATCTTCATATTGTAGATAACTAGGCAGATTTGTCTCTTGGCAAGATGGCTATAGGTTTGAAAATTCTGAGGTACTTGTCGAATAAAAGCCTGTTCGTGCTAATGACATGTACATATTTATACCTCGGCCTGACCTCTGTAAAGTCTGTTTATGCTGTACTAAGCAGACTTTGAAGTATAGTGCTACGTAATCAATCAGCGCCGAACGCATGTCTACGCTGAGTAAGACCTAACTTCATGGTCGAGAAGTATATAGCCGGGCTTTGATTATAATGCTTCTCACCAGAGGTGTTACTATAAACAGGGTCGGGCTGCACTACTCCGTTCTGGTCCGCATTAAGGTAGATACGTCTTGTTTGGAAAGACGTCTGCAAGAGGCTGCGTTTAGAGACTAGGTATAAAGGTCTAGTAGAATTATTTGCGATAGAGAGCTATAAATAGATACGAGAGCTGACATTCTAGTACAACCTTGAGGAACAGACTCTCAACTTAGCCGAAGTTTCTTTCTGATGGAGGGTTCATCATGGAATCAACGAGTGTCTCACTAAGAGAGCATTGACCCGTCACAAGTGCCAGGGCGAATCAGCTGTCTATGGACAAGCTACGGAGGTGGCTTTCAAAAGTTCCTGCGGACAGGGATACATTGATTACTACTAAAAATAACGCCGAAGTCTATATAGATTGTTCCCGTCTTCTCTTTTTATATTTATTACTACTATTCAGTATAATTATTTCTTAAATATAAAATAAAATCTACTCTATCTAAGCTTAAATTTAGTATTGAGATAACTCCTCCTAACTACTTAGCTAAGCTTTTATACCCTCCACTCTACCTTTAGGTATATCTTTTCGTATTATCTTTCTTTTAAGCTAGAGCTAAGCTACTTTAATAGTATTTAGATCTAGTAAATTACTAGGCTAAGTAAGTTTAGCTACGTCTACTATTTAATAAATAGACTATTAGGTATAATAGGTATATAAAGGTGCTTTATTCTTTCGAATAAGCATATATAGTTACTCTTTTTAGCACTTCTTTATAAAGGGGATAAGCTTTAGAATTAAAACTTAAGTTTAATAACGCTACTAATCTATACTATCTTTACTACTCTTATAAGTTAGTTTACTAATATCTTTCATCTTTCTCTACTATAGAGATCTACTAAGCTTATTATATAATCTTATCTATTTTATACTAGATATAAGCTCCTACTACTCTCTTATTTCTAGCTCTGAGATCTTATTAAGCTCTTTAATCCAATAAGCTATTTCTCTCTTTTCTTAAGTAGTCTCTAGTTTCTAGACGTAGTAGGGGCCCTTATAATTATAAGAGAAATAGCTTTAAAATATAAACTTAGAGTATCTCTTCTACTACTCTTAGATAATAGACCTAGTAAAGACTTCATCTAGACGTTACTAAATATAATAACAACTACGTTAGTAATTAAGGTATAATAGAAGTCTTATTACACTAAATAACCCTCTTCTAATCTTCTAGTATCTAATCTTTATAGGCTAGATACTACTTAGGTTGCTCCTATCTTATTTTCTACGTTAGCTCTAGCTTTCTTATAGACTTAGTCTTATTATATCTAGCTATCTAAAAGACTCTCTATATAGTAGTAGATAAGACATTATATCTTTAACTATAAAAGTTACTTATAATATTAGTATAGCTTTTTTCTTACCTATATCTATCGCGGCGTACTTTCTCTAGAGTAGCTGTATAGATAGCTTCTTATTTATAGAGATGGCCAGCTTATAGTTATTACGAATCTAAGAAGAGGGCACAATGAAAGATATAAGAGAGGGAAGGAAGAAGCCTATATTAAGAC